>BMAO01016847.1:0-229288 GCA_019973975.1 Trichonephila clavata | reverse complement strand
CTACGTTCGGAGACCTATTTTTTTATTTTTCTAAAATTCACTAAAAAAATTTTACATTTTTAATTTCATTTTTTGCACTATGATAAAAAAACACAGTTATAAATAATATACATACATTAAAATTTACAAAAATTTAAAATTTTAATGAAATTTTAATTAATTTTTTTAATTTTTTCAAAGGCTCTATTTTTAAAAATAATTTATATTTTACAAAAAAAATTGCTGCAGCACATTTTTCAAACACATTTCTAGAGGTTGTACTACAAGTTTTAAATTATTTTCTTTTAATCAAAAGTTTATAGCTAATCGAAGCTACCAACCTATGATTTCATTCAAATTTTCGATACTTTTATAAGGAAATCCAACTATAAAATCACTAAAAATTGTTCAATTTCTTAGCTGCTAGTCCAACCTCTAGATAATACTATTAATAACATTTGTGTAAAATTTCATACAAGTATCTCTATTGGCTCTTTAGATATCACATTTGAAATATCAAGAAATTTACAAAAAACAGTTTTTGAGAAAAAATGCATTTAAACTTTATAAATGTAATTTCAAAACAAAATATCACAAGTAAATTACTAAAACTCTAATGATTTATATTTAACACCTCCACTCCTTGTTATTTTATTAAATTTTAACTTTCTTTGGGCCCTATATTTTTTTTTCTGGCTGATTTTTAAAAAGGCAAAGAATGTTGTTTCGAGTCACTGTGCGAATGATGGCAAGAAATCTGTCATCACGCAGTGTATAATAATTTGCATTTATGCCTAAAGCTTTCAAACAAACAAATAAAAGCTTTGTTAAAAATAATGACAGCAATATGGGTACCCAAAGAAAATGTTTTCAGCTCAATAAAAGTTTCTTTCAGAACAATTTGCCGAAAAAACGCGTTAAATGATTTGTTTACATTTGTGTCACACCGTGGAGGCAATTTTATAATAACTGCTTATCAAACAACTTTGTATACACAGGTTTAACAATATTTAAAAGTTTCATGGAAAGGCTTACACCTTTATTTATATATATTTTTTCCGGTGGCTATTCTTCATTGATACTCACACCAGCTCTCAGCTCCATTTGGGCATGGTGCATACATGGGTATCTCTCTGATGGAGCCACCGAGAAAAAATGCCGCACTTAGCAGAGCTTTGACGTGATTGGTGTTACTGCCATAATAGTTTTGAATTTTATTAATCATAACACTGGAAAGTTTTTCTTTCCCACCGAGGTTTTTCTGGCTTTTTCTAAGTTTTCTTTGTCCGAATACTCACTCTTTCTTAGAAGTATATTAGGCACTCATTTTATGACACTGTTGACATCAAATAGATCTTTAACTAAAATGTATCCTTGGGAATCACCATCACACACCATAGAAATCAACATTGTTTTAAGATCTCGTGGTATAAAATCACACAAAGATTTTGTACGCACAAACAGATTCCATGATTGAAGTAAATACCAGATGAATGCAGGAACACGCATGTTCGACTAGACATTTAGAATTCTACAAAACTTAGACATAATTTCCTAATCTGGAAGTTTCCCAGTGGCGATGGATAAAGTTTCTATAGAAACTTTTAGGGAAGAATGTCCATGTATCTGTCGTCAACGGATATTCCACATTCTCCAATTGACGTGTTGGAACATTTTGTAATGCTTTTTACTACCAACACAGCAGCATTCATGAAATCTTTAGCCGTTGATGTAGCAGCAGCCAAGATATTTCTTTCACAAAGTCTATATGCTCTTTTTGCCATACGGCATAACATATTCAGCTTAGCACGTAACTTTTTCGCAGACACACACAAATGTCATCTTCCAATAACTCGCATTCCACAAATAAGTTGCAAATTAATTGAAGTTTGGTTTTTAAGCTTTTTAGTAGCTGAAAAATTGACAATAAAAGTACATTTGGAGCATTTTAAAGTCACATTAGAAGTCAGTCCAAACAAGTAATCTTCATGCAGGTACAGATTCTTCTCAAAACAATTGAAGAAACACAAATTGAGAAAAACATACTTCCCAAAATATTTAAATAAAATATTCCATAACCTCTTAATGTTCCATTAAAACATTCTTTGCACTGTGAAAAATTCTTCAGTGAATCCAGTTTTTGTTCATTACAAGTTTGAATATTGGCTACTTCCAATGTTTTTGTTACCAATCTACTGTTATCAGTCCACTGTTGCATTTTCAAGAAGTTATTTTTATAGTTTTATGAACCATTATAACTTGAATTTTTAAAAGCAGAATGTCTAGAAACCATCAACGATCAAAAATTGTACAATTAAATCGAAAAAAGTTAAGTTTTTAGAAGAAATTTAGGATCAAAATTCGTAAGGCACAAATCAAAACAAAAACATGTGAGGTCAGAAGAAACAAATGTTGCCAATCGCAAGAGTCGAATTAAAAGATCGAAATTGTTGCCCATCAATTAAATAATTAAAAAAATTGTCAGAAATAGTTTTTAAAATTATAATGGGTTGAAACTGCAAAAATTATCGGTAAAAAGCATGTTAAACAGATAACTTCCGGTTTCGATTTCACCACTTCCGGTTTCGAATGACACCTGTAAAAATATTTTAAACATCTGTAACTTTTTTTCTAATTATCGCACAGACAAAACAAAGACAGATTTAAAAAGCTAATTGCTTGAACTTTAAAATGGTAAAATAAAAAGGAAATGCGATTTTTGACCGAAAATGGCATTTTCAACGTAGTCGGATACCTTAACGGGGCAATTCGCTTCGTGAAACCAAATCACACACTGGGCTTTCTCTTGAATCGGTGCCATTTCGGTTGAAAATGATGTCTTTTTTACAAATGCTCAAATGAGTCACACCTGAAGGAGCACTCCCGTCATCTGTTACACAAAAAAAGTACTAAAACAGCAAAATTACTTTGTCATATTAAACGGGTATTTTGCAATGAGTTTTTACAATCAGGGTAAGACTTTGAGTTCACAACACATATAACAGCGCTATTGTGTCCATTATATCAGATCTCTTTGGATTTACAAATGCAATCATCTTTCTTTGTTTATTATTCTATTTTTTGAAATTTTTTTCTAGTAGTAAGTGCGGATGGTCGGAAGTCGTGGTCGAAAAGATATGTATTTAAATACAAAAAATATGAAACACAAATATTCAAGATAAACTAAAGTATGAGAATAATTAATACAATATCAAAATAAAAAAAATCCCAATTCAAAATCTCAACGGCAAATATAATAAAATTAACAATTTTTTATAATAATAAAAATCTATTAATTAACCAAGGAAGGAAGCCTCAAACTTGGGACGGAAAGAGCGGTTAAACTACACTCATGTCCATGAATTAAGAATAATGAAGTTCAGGCAAAGAAAGGGACAGAAGCAAAACAAATTTGACTTATTTGTAAAGTCTATTTATTAAACAAAAGGTAAAGAGCAAAAAAGATGCTATATGTTTGACATAATTAAGAAAATTGTGATTTTTACTCCCTGGAGCAAATTTCAAAAAAGAACCTATTTACAAAAAACAGTATAACATGTTTAGTATGATGATTAATACGGAGTATGTCTCCCGGACGATGCAATACAGGCCTTACAACGCCTACGCATGCTGAGTATCAAACTATCAATCTGATCTTGGGGAATATTACACCACTCATCAAGCAATGCCCTCCGAAGTTCCGGTAGACAGGTGGGAGGGGGTTGATGGGTTGCAATTCGTAGGACAAGCATATCCCACACACGCTCTATTGGATTCAAGTCTGGTGAGTATGCTGGCCAATCTATACGGGTGATATCCTCCGATTGAAGGCATTCATCTACAATGTTTGCACGGTGAGGACGGGCGTTGTCATCCATAAACAAAAATTCTGCACCCATGGCGCCCCGAAACAAACGTACATGTTGTTCCAGAATGACATCCCGATAGATGTGGCATGTCATCGTTACACTCTGAACATGCAGGTCAGTTCTGGAACCAAGAATAATTCCTCCCCAAACGGGCCATCCTGCACCACCGTAACGGTGTCGTTTAATGGTGTTCTCTTGGTGGTAACGGGTACCTGGCGCTCTCCATATGAAAGTCCGGCGAGAATCAGACAGCAAACTAAACCTGGACTCGTCGGAAAACATCACACAAGACCACTGTTGCGGTGTCCACAATGCATGCTCTCTACTCTAGATTAATCGCAGGCGACAGTGAGTTGCGGTAAAGGGAACACATCTGAGAGACCTACGAGCATATAGACCAATGTGCCCTAAGCGTCTGTACACGGTCTGCCTTGAAACTGTCGTGCCGGTAGCTGAAGAGAGCTGACGAGACAGGTCTGATGCTGTGCTCCGTCTGTTTCTTTTGGCAGTAACTGCCAAATACCGGTCCTCATTCAGCGTTGTAACTCGGGGGCGACCTGTGCTGTAACATCTACTCACATTACCATCATCTTGGAATCATTGCCAAAGCCTGGTGATGACACTCTGGGCGATTCCAAGTTCCTCGGATACTTCCAGCTGGGTACGTCCACATTCCAGTCGTCCGATAATTCTGCCGCGTAAAAAATCATCCAAATGCTTACTTTGTGCCATAACTATGCGGTTATTGCACTGAAAGGCTTTTAAAGCGCTTGTGAACAATTTTACTTCTTTGCCACCATTCCTTATATACCCCTCTCTTACACTCTCGTCATTGTGACGTACTGTCGGCGCCATTTGCTGGTTTCCTGTAATTTGGATATTCTTCTTCAAGATGTTTGTGATAATTCTACAGGTGAAATTTTTATTTTAGAGTTCAATTTCTGTATGATTCTGAATTATCCTTAATTTATGGACATGAGTGTAGTTTGATGGTACCTACATGATGATACCCTTATTGCAAACTTGGTGGATTAAAAAAATAGAAAAATTCAAATGCATTAATATCTAAAATATTGAATGTTAAAATTTCAAAAATTCGAAATGAGATATTTACTAATGTACTTTGAAAATATCAAAACACAAAAAATATTAAAACACTAAAATAACTGAGTGTATAGCAGAATTTTGCACACCAACAAAATCAATAAAAAAATTCAAGCAATATTAAAAAATAGAAATATCCCCAAACGCTAAGATTGTATTCTCCACTAAGTGGCGGTTATAAAAACTATAAAGCTCATTACTAAAACTCTTGAATTGTTTTGGGATGGTTTATTTCCGAACAATTAATAAACTGTATAATTGATTTATATAACCTTTGTATATATCTCGGAACCAAAAATAAATCCATAAGACTAACTAGGTTTTAAAAATGGAAATGTGAATAAGCATCGTTTTTTTCCCACACAAACATGCACTATGTATTGAGGTTCATCTGTTCTGAAGGAAAAGTAATAAATCTCTCTCTCCCTCTCTCTCTCTCTATATATATTTATATAGGAGAGAAAAAAAGGCGCTATTCACTCCCTATCTCATCCCTAGATCTCTCAAACTATTAAGCCAACACATAGGAAATCCAGTAAGCATGTTTCTTTTGTTGAGTAGAAGTACTCTAAGAACATTTTTTATGGTGATGTCTTCTTTGTGTATTCAAAGTGTATTCAATACTTCTTTGTGTCTTATAATGACTTAACTTAAGGAACAAGTCTCAGTGATATAAAATGCTATGAAATGATGATACTAGCGATGTGTAACGAAGCTATCTGTTTTACACTAATGCAAAGGAAAAACTAAATTTAAAACACTTCACCAAAAGTCTAAATCGATTTATATTTATTTAGGTTTGTTTAATGCGAAATATACATATTTCTGGCAGCTTAGAATTTCTAATAAATAATTAATGCCTATTCACAAACTGCAAACAACAGTAATGAATTTATATACCTGCGCATAAAAATAACATTAAGTTTATTCAAAATTCGAATTACAATATCTCAATTTGTTTTCTAATGCTTCTGTAGAATTTGCAATAAAAGGAAAACTTATTGTTTGAAGCTATCATACATAACAGTACGCTGACATAATGAATGATTTGGCACATTGTTATGAATGTACAAATTTATCCAAGTATAAAATCTAATGTGAACTTTAATATTTTATAAAGATATACATATATATGTGCTTAATGATTTTAATGCTAAAGGATATTTATATAAAGCCTATTTAAAAATTATTCTTCATTTATCTAAAATGTGTAAATATTTACAGTTTATTAGCGGTTCCTTTCTTAACTAGAAAATTATTTGTTTTGTAATTTTGAACAAACAAATGGATTTTGTAAGAAAAATTCTTATTTTTCTGTCCGTATGGAATAATAGGACTGTCGCTCTTTTCATTCTTCTGAATCTCAATGCCCTTATGCGTTTATGTATGTTATTTTATTAAAAGGATGTTTGTTGATTCGTAAATCACATTCTCTTACTCTTCTATGAATTTACAGCATCTATCATTGGGAAATTTTAATAAATTAAAAAAACAAATTTCACAAGCCCATTTGATGAGTGATTTACTTATTCGAATCGAATAACACATTTTTATCTAAAAAATTAAAGAATCCTCTGAAACCGAATGCCCATAGATTTACTCTCTTGTAATTCGGATATGAAAAATATCTATTACATATATTAAAATGATTTTAAGCATTTAAAATTATTTGGAAATAAAAAGCAGACTGACTAAATTTCTCGCTGCAACCATAAAAAGATTTAAAACAAATTGATTGTACAACAGTGTTTCTCAAACTGTGGGGCACGCCCCCCTAGGGGGGTGTGATAGCTCTACAAGGAGGGTGCGAGCATATTGAAAAGTCGAAAACAAACTATTATTTTAAAAAGTTATTAATTTGCTGAGAGTAAACAAAAAATTACATTCTGACATAAAACAAATAAAATTTAACATTTACACTGATATAATACACGTATAAATGTATCAGTGCTGCACAATGTATTTTACTACTAGTTTAACAATACTAAGTTAAAAACAAGTTTAACAGTTGCAAGTGACCCCATGGTCTTGTCACGTATAAAACTATATGTGAAAACCAATTCTTATCTTGATAATATGGTCGATTTAAAATTAATCCCTTAAATGTCGATTTAAAGTAACGTGATTCGCGCCCAGTGCCACAGTTTTTCACGTAGGCGCGCGAATGTGATGCATTGTGTGTGGTGAGGGGAACTAATACATAATTTTTTCTCTGCAATAAGTAAATCCTTCGCAAACACTGCCACGATCCTTTCATTGTTTCATTTTGGGAGTAATGTTATGGACAGCAGGGCACAGAAGAGATCGTACTTCGGAAAGACGTATATATATGTCTGGGGCAATTAAGACTTCGGCTGAGTGAGACGTTTATATACGCCGGTGGTACTCAAAAGGTTAAAGTTGTATTGTAGCTTTAGAATGTCAAAGTATAGTATTAGTAAATTTAATATATTGTTATTGTATAGAGGGGGGCGTGATGAAAATTATGATTGAATATTGGGTCACAAATATTGAAAGTTTGAGAAGCATTGTTGTACAGAGCACAGCGTACAGAGCCATGTTTTCGTAAAATCTACTGTTATAGTGTACTTGTATAAGATGAACGTATTTTACAAATGAAGAGTCTCACAGGTACGTTGAATAAACTGGTATAAAAATTATTTTATATATGCAGCTAATCAAATTTATTATATGTTATTTCTTTTAATTTTATTTATATTTACCTATAAATTATTCTTAATCCATTCCCGTTGATTTTTCTTCATATCTTATAAGAAACTGTGTCAAAGGCATAAAATAATTTGTGTGAGTAAGCGTGTGTGTATGTCGTTCCAAACTACATGTAAAGAATTCCCCAAATCAACCAATATCCATATAGAATGCGTAGTCAGGAGGCAATGTCCGAACTGCTACAGCAAACTTTATATATACCCTAGCAACTGCTTAAATTTAGATCTCTAAAATCTAAAGAGAATACACAATCAAACTCTCGTCAAAATTAATGGAACCTCATTCCAAATCACATAAAAAAATGGGGGGAAAAGCAACAAAAGAAACTATTTCCACAAATTATGTTTCAACAGAACAGTGAATGCCAAAGACATCTCCGCATTTAAGTTACACAGAACTCTCTAGACTTCTTTTCACTGAGGGAACAAGATGAGAAAATAAATATCGAAACGCAAAATATGCTAACCATCTCTCTCTATTTCACTTACAACTCTACCACTAATTAGCAATGAAAGTGGTAAGAATACCTAAAACGATTTCTAATTTGAGTAATGCCTATCGGATGGCATTCCAACGATATAAGAAATATTAAAGTTGTAAATGAGGTATAATCAATTTTGCATGGAGTAAATGAATGATTTGAAGGAAGTTTGTAGGAAGTGGCTCTCTTCAGCAAGTCATTTAATTATACGGATGTGTTTCGTAAAGAAATGTTACACTTCTTTATCTTCATGAAATCAAAATCTTAAGAGAAAAATAGATTTCCCACCACGAGTTTTGTATGTAAGTTGTTTCCTGCAAATAGGCGCATTACAAGAAGAATTTTCGGCATCTTCTCAGCTTACGTAGAAAGCAAACTTAACAAATATTAGTATATTTACTATGCAAAATAGTGATATATGGTTCTTTCTAAATTTGTATGCCACTCGTTCAAGAAATCCCCAGTAAAGAATTTCCATGAATGCGGTTAATCCATTACCCCTCAATTAGGTCATTTCTTACCAGAATGATTTCCTCAAGTCAATATTGTATTGTGTTCGTGTTAGTGTGTGATAATTTCTTTGACGTTTTTAGCATATTTTTCTTTGTCATTTAATCATTATTTTTTTCTCTTTCATGTACGTTTCCCCTTAAAAATTTAATTTGTAACTACAACTTTACAATGATACATTTTTTTATCAAATAAATAACAATTTTTTTAAAATACAATTTGAATTTAATAACATAAGATTGCATTTCCTTTGAAATAGCAATGTTTAAAGTAAAATGAATATTAATTGTAGTAATATTGTAAGATTAGTACATATGAATGTAAAGTATAATTGCCAATATTGCATAATTCAGCAACTAATTAGCAATCCGTATTATAATATGTAAATATATTCACATTGTTTCATAAATGATCCATATGATAATAAATTGAATCACAGTTGCAATGAACTTGAATAATTCAGTTTATGAGAAATTAGGTGACTGTTCTCTGCACAAATCCTAATCAATTAATATAATCATATGAAATTATGTAAACATTCTCTTGGGAATTGGTCAACACATGCTTCAGAATACAACATACAATTTTAATAGAGGATAGGAATTCTCTGAGTTAAATTTTCACATTCTATTTTCAAAAATGTATTCAATATCAAAAATTATAAAATTTAATTACGTTTCACTTATTTGAAAAAATATTAATTCTTGCAGCAGATTGATCATAGCAACGAGTTGTTTTTCCCTTATAAGTAAAACAATTCCTTCAAAAATGATGCAATAAAACTTAATATAAAATATGTTTTTTAAAAAATTATGTTTTTTTAAATATATTAACTTTGAGCTGAAAGCAAACAGAAATTAAGTTTTTCTAATTAAATGAATAGAATTTCAGATTTACCACACAAGGGAAAACTCAAAAACACCTTCTTAACTCATGCCTTAGCCTTATAAATAAGGAACTATAATAAAATAAAGAAAATGGTCTGTGATTGTAAAACATAAGGTCATTAGACCACTATTAAAGCAAAGGACGTACATGATTATGTTAAGGATTTGAATGAGAAAAAATGATTTTCCAATATCAAAACAGTTTTTTTTATCTTATAATATTTTCTCGTACGACACACACTTATGAGAGTGAAGCAAGTATGATAGCAGTTGATTGCAAATATTCCGATGATTCAAAAATTTGGCAAATTATAACGATAGGATAAGTCAACATATGAGATAACAAATATCTAATCCACACGACAATGATCCATCAAGAAGTTTCCTCTCTTGGGTTAATTGAATGTAAGACCAATACTACAGGTATCTGATTGTTTGTCAGTATGAACCATTTGTTGATGTATGTCTCAACAATTTTTAACATGGACTGCTGAAAATGATTTTTTACGCGGGATTACTCTCACAAAATATTAGGCACCATCCTCTTAAATAACCATAAATACTAGCATATTGAAAATTAAAAGCCTTTTCTGATGAATTACATTTTATTTGCCAGCACAATGAGGGTCAAATCCTCAACAAAACACCAGTAGTAAATTAACCAACCAGGACATGTTCGGATTCTCCTTGGTAAAAAATGTTTCGCTCGTAGTTTGGTCACATTTTGATCTGGTATTAATTTATAGGGCATATATTATTAAAGCACAACGTAAATGTGAAAATGAGGTTTCAGGTTAAAAACCTATATTGCAAGCACACTCGTTAAAAAATAACAACAAAAAGCAAACGCATGCAGCTAATAATGGACAATTTTTTTTTTCAATCTCATTCCAGAAATTTAAGCTTATACCCTTTCCTACCCGAATTTTTCTTAATCATACAATTTCCTGATTTTAATACGCTGATTTATCAGATTTGATAGCTGATTCAATTTTATATCATCTCACTAAGAAAAGTGTCTACGTGGAACTTTTTAAGGAGATAAGATTATTATAAGTTGTATATTCCTATTAGGTAGTTAAAAATAGAATTAAGTACCACTTGATGTCTTGAAAGGTTCAAAAGCAACATAAATTATTTAAAAAAATCCTCGAAAGAAAATTTAAAGATTTACTGCAAGGGCATTATGTGTGTGTGTACAAATATATATATATATGGAGAGAGAGAGAGAGAGACGAAACGTTGTTGACCTTAGCATATGTTTTATTTGAACCTTTGAACTCTTATCCCCTGCTAGTCATCAGCCCAGAGGCCCCGAGTTATGCACACCTTAGACGACTGGAACGAAAAGGAATTCCTAATCGAGCCAGGAGTTTAGCGCTTTCATTCTTATCCTTTTTTTTATAAGTGGCAGAAATATATATATATATATAAGAGATGTAGTGATAGAATATATAGATTGATAAATAGTAGATAGATATTTTTAATGATATGCTAAATAGTTATATGACAAAAACAAAACAGAAAAAAAATGCAACACACAGTAAGGGACAAAGTAAAATTACCTTAGGAGTACAATAATAAACTCTTTCGTCTAGTGCTAAGTTGCTGGATTAAATAATGCCTTAAGGAGCCAGTTTTATCCTTTAGTTAATCGTATAAGTGAACGCAATCCAAAAATATTGTAAACACCTAGAAATAATACAATGGAAAATACTTTTTTACAAATATAAATCAAGAGTATGATGCACTTTTTTACTTACTTCCTCACAAAGAATCAACACTTAGGAATTTACTGTATTTTCAGAAATAATAAATGCTCATAAATTCATTGGTTAGTGAAATAAACAACGTATTTACCTAGAAAATATGAAATCAATATAAAAATTTTAAATAAAGTTTATTTTATATGCTTTACTGTTATTAATATGTTTGTCAACGAATTTCAGTTTGATTATAGTCAAATTATATTGCGCCTTATACAACGTGACACATCAATTACATTTACTCACTCCCACCTCCTCTTATATGTCTTTTAGTGCTTGTAATTACATTTCCTCTTTGGAACCTGATTTGAGGTAATCCTACAACTGGAAATAACTGGTTGTGAGACTTGATTATGTTAGAGTCTCTTCATGTCTGCTATACCTACTTAATTGGTGAATACTACCGAAATAATACTCCATCGCTTGATGTGCGGTTTTGAGAAGCGGAGCTTCATCGCACATGAAAACGCTTCATTCATTGCACATCGTGTAAATTAAGATGGACAACAGTAACTTAATAAATATTATAATATTGTGTACCTGTTATGGTGAATGTTTACAGAGAAATCGCTCAATGCTTTTAAAATAATAAAGACCACCTTTGTAATGCTGCTATTAATATTTTGCGGTAGTGAACAATAAATGCAGTAATTTGTAAGGCCAGACAGATTACCTCTAAAAGAATGTGTTCGTTAATATTCTCTTTTAAATGTTCAGGGATTTCATTAATCTAATTGTACAAGTAGCTGTAACTTAAACCGTTCCTAACTTGAAAAGGTTTTTTTGTGTTTTCAAATGTCCTTGAAGCTTTTCCTATAAAATGAGTATTTTGTTTTGTAATATGTTGGTTGCGAGAAAAACAGCATAATATTTTGTAATGCAGTGGGTTTCTTGTTTTTGTTGAAGGAAGCTGTTGGTGTGTAAAATTATGGACACCCGATTAGTTTTTTAACAAACAATAATCAAGAATAATATTAAACATCTTTTTTTACAGTGACACAATTTCATAGCTAATAATACCAAAAAATTCAATTCGTGACTTTTAATAGCATAACATTCAAGTTGTGTTGCTGTTGAGCTATTCAATTCACGCAGCACTTAGAAATTGAAGCAATAAAATATTTTGTAGGCATACAGTCAAGAAAATGTAGAAAGGGGCACATTGAAAACCACTTTAATAGAAACTTAACCTATGCGTAGATATCAGGAGCTTGACGTCAGAGATAGTGTGAGAACTCGCGAAACAAATTGAATAGTGTAGAGCAATGCAAGACATGTTTAAAAAAAGGAAAAATCCATTTTCAGGTATGTTTTTCCAGTTTAAATCTCACTGAATATGCAGAATGCTTGAGAAGAAGACTGGTGGTATGATCATATCCTTCGGAAAATATATGATAGTTAATATAGATGCCCGTTGAGAGACAGAATTCATATGTCAAAAATTACTAAATGATCTATAATTGGGTCAGATCTGGTAGTGCGACGCAAAAAGGAGAGTTGATATATTTCATTAAGTTGGATCATTGCTCTTGTCCAGACAAGGTTCTTGTTTAATACCAGTCTGTCAATGAGCCCCTTTTCCGTTTTAATTATATACGATATGAGTCTTGTTTCTTTTGAGGAAATTACAATTTCTTAATCCTGTTGTTAGTGCATTGAGTCTCTAGTGTAAATTCCATGGTACCCAGAAGAGGTTTTCAGGAATTATGGTGAATTTAGAAAAGTTTCCTATATTTTGCCATCTTTTGTATTGTGCTTATTTAATCACACTAATATCATGTATATATATAAAGGGGTTGTCATTGCATGCTCCATGAGACGTAACTCCGCTAGCTTCGGAAGACGGCGAGCAGAAATCACTCAGACAAAGTAAGAGAAACTGGAAAGAGAAACCGGAGAGACGTCACAGAGAGAATAACTGTTCAAAATAATGAAAACCATTTAGGCAACGCCGCGCGATTAAATGTTTTAAAATCGTTACTGTTTCTTTTTTCATTGTATTAGTTATTGTTAAAATAAATAGTTTTACTGTTAATTATTAGTAATCTCTAAACCTTTAACTGACACCAACATAACGTTCATATTTAACTTTTATTTCACTTATATATAAGTTCTTAGTTCTTTTTATTATATATAAAAAAACTCGTTTCAGTAGATATTACTTTTTGAGGACAATAAATTTTATCATTCTGAGAAAACTTTGTGCATTCAACATGTTGTCATGATCCTTGAAATAAATCAATTAACTAAATACTTACATGACACCTAAAAACAACATTTAGAACATTTTTAGTATATATATATATATAAATTCGGCGCTTTTCGGAAATTTTAAAAATTCTCAAATTTCTATACATTAAAGTATATTTTTAAATTTAACTAATCTTCCTTGACTCAAAAAATCAAAGTCGATAGTAAATCAGCCTTAGTAGTATAAAAATTTTCAGTTGTAATTAATACGAAAAATAAGGGTTATTTTTTAAAAATATGTAATATTTACCAGTCCAAATTGATATAACATGTTTAAAAAAAAACTGAAACAAAAATTTAATCAATTTCAGAATTAAAAAGCATGTTATCACCTACAAAATAGTGAATACAAAAAAACAATTTATAGTAAGCACAGGGCTTCAAACCATAATATTTTCGTTTCGGTTCAACTAAGTGTATATATCGGTCCAGTTCCAGTTTTCGTTCCGACAAAAATAACGGTTGTTGATTTTCGGTTCAGTTCCAAATAAATTATTTTATGAGTATATTCTTCATTTGTACTAAGAAAATAATTCTATAAACAAAAATGTAATTATATGGTTGCCATAATTAGTTGCTATAAGAAATGGGTATATATATAGATATATATATATAGAGTAACGAAATGACTGAAAATATATCGAACTGAAATAAATCGATTTTTTTCGGTCCAGTTCCAGTTTTCGCTCTAACAGTTTTTTTTTTATTTATCGGTTCAGTTCCGGTTCGAATCCCTGACTTAGTAGATCACTTTAAGAAGTGGTTACAGAAAAGAGTCAAGCAATAAAATAAAATAGTTAATTCGAAGCACTTTGTCATTTTCTCTACCTTTCCAATTGATCAAAAACTTCAGAAATAGTTTCGACAATTAAATTTTTGGAAATGAAGAAGAAAGGAAAGTATAGGTTTTTTTCAAACTCAAGGAAAGGAAGTCCTGCCTATTTAAAACTCTGCGTAATATCAAAAAAATAGAATGCTATGTAAAGAATTTATAGATTTAGGACCATTCCAATCTTTACATATATTGTTTTATCTTTGAGCAAATAATTGTATTATACGTGTCATTCATACCTCAAGCACGCAATTTTTACAAAGCAAATTAAATTCGCTTTTTGAATAGTGGTGTTAAATTGTTTTTAAACTTTACATCTTTATATTAAATGTTTCGTATTGAAACGATGTTCAAAAATTTCAATTATACATAGTAATAAATATATATAAGTATACACTATCTGGCCAAAAGTATCTGAACACCCCCTGAAAAAATGGTTCTGGCGAGTGACGCAATTTGATACGTAATTGAAAGCTATAAAAGTGTTATTAGTGGTTTGTCAGATTGTATGTACGCGTTTGTTAGGCAATGAGTAAGTCAAAGGAGCTTAGTGAGTTTGATCGTGGCAGTATAGTGGGATGCCATCTTTGTGGGAAATCAGTTCGTGAGATTACGGACATTCTACAGAAGCCTAAATCCACTGTGAGTGTTGTAATTGTGAAGTGGAAACGTTGTGGCAGTGGAACGGCAGAAAAACGAACCGGTAGGCCGAAAATACTTGGTGAACGCAGCCTCAGAACTGTGAAAAGGGTAGTGAAACAAAATAGCAAGTCCTCGTTGGTGGAAATTTCTCGGGAGTTCCAAAGTTCCTCAGGAATTAGTGTTAACAGCAGGACTGTCCATCGAGAGTTAAAAAACATGGGACTCCCTGGTCGTGCAGCCGCTCACAAGGGAAATATCACTCCACAGAATGCGAAGCATCGATTGCAGTGGTGTAGAGCTCAACGTCATTGGACTGTGGACATGTGGAAAACTGTTCTTTGGAGTGATGAATCTCGCTTTACAGTCTGGAAGTTGGATGGACGCATCTGGGTTTGGCGGATCCCCTGCGAACTTTTTTTTAGTGACTGCATTGTGCCCACTGTTAAGTTTGGTGGTGAAAGCATAATGGTGTGGGGGTGATTCTCGTGGTTTGGCCTCTGTCCGTTAGTTCCTGTGATTGGAAACATGAACTCTGAAATGTACGTGGACATTCTGGACAATGCTGCACTCTCAACTCTATGGCAATATTTCGGGGAAGGCCCATTTCTCTTCCAGCAGGATAACTGCTCCATTAACACATCGAGGCTTGCACAGACGTGGTTTGACGAAATGGGCGTTCAAAAACTGGACTGGCCTTCTCAGAAACCCAATCTAAATCCCATAGAACACCTTTGGGACAAATTAGAGCGTAGATTACGTAGCCAGCCAAATCGACCATCCTCACTGCAAGCACTAACTTCAGCTGTGATGGACGCCTGGAAGGCAATTCCTATGGTCACCTATCAAAAATTGGTGGAAAGTCTTCCTAAACGTGTGCAGGCTGTCATCCATGCAAAGGGGGGACGAACATCATATTAATATGTGCCTCAGGACGCTCTAAGTTCATACCACTTTGTGTCCGGATACTTTTGGCCAGATAGTATATATATATATATATATATATATATATATACTATATATATAGTTAAGAATAGCTTGGATATCATTAAGTACATGCAAGATAAAAAAATTATTTCTATTCACACCTATGACTGAAGATTTATTTAATTCCATAGATATTGGGGATATGGTTAAAATTCTCAAAATAGCCTATAACAAATATTCTTTGAATAAACTAATTAAGTATGATAAATATCTTTCAATTATTCATCTAGTACTTTATGAAAATTATATTTTTCACAATAACTCTTATTATCAGCAAATTAAAGGTCTTCCACAAGGAGGACCTGCGAGTAACTGTTTAGCCAATATTTATCTGCACTTTTATGAATATGATAACATTAGTATCGATTCTTGTTACTTTTTTAGATACATAGATGACTTAATCATCTTTAGTAATATAGTAAATTTTGTTCCTAGTTTTAAATATTATCCCCAATATCTGAAATTATTAAAAACCAATTATAATAATGACTCTGCAAACTTTTTAGACCTACAATTAATTGTTAAGAATAATATACTAATTAGTAATATTTTTGATAAAAGAGACTCTTTTGATTTTAACATTATTAAAATGCCTTTTTGGGAAAGTAACCTACATCTCTCTCTCTCTCTATCTATTTTTAGAAATATCATCTTAAATTTTATTAAAAGAAATAACGATTTAGTCACAGATAATGATGTTAAGCAAAATAATTTTAAGCTATTCCGCAATAATTGCTTGGAATACAACTATCCAAGTAACTTCATTTTTAAATATATTTCTAAATTATCTCTCTAATTCTCCTTTTCAAAGTTTAAGTATTATTCTTTGTTTTTTTTCTCCTTCTTTTTTTTATTATTTTCAATTTGTTTTAGTTTGCTTTGTTTAACTACAAAAAAAGACTATGCAGGTGGCGCCACTAATTTTTGCATCTGGTTTTATCAACTTAACATGTCATTTTTAACGATCATTTAGCGTATTGTTCTCGTACGTACAGTTTTTCCCGCTCTCCGGTTATTTGCATTTTTTCATGTAAGTTTTTGCTTCATTATTCCTTTTCAAAATTATTTTTATTTGTATTTTGTTAGGATTAATTTCCTTTCATATTTTCCATTATTTTTATTTTATTTTTCTTTTGGTTGCAAATTACACGTGGTTGGTTTTAGGCCTAACTTTTCAATATTGGTATGTTTTCCTGTTATGTATAAAATTTCTGCTGAACAGGGGAAGGTAGGATCCATAAAATATATTTAACCCTAATTTTGCTGGTCCTAATTCAGCAACAGCTTTAGAAATCATAACAGATCTTCATTTTAGTCTATTGACTCTTTTGGCTTCTTACATTTTAAAGTTCTAATTCTGTTCCATGTTATACATACGCTTAGTTAATTCTTCTATAATAGACTCTTCCATCATTTTTAAAGTGTGTTTCTTTAAATCTGGTTTGAATCTTCTAGCTTTGTTAGTGATATTATTTTGTATTATCAATTTTATTATGCCATGTATTTCTTTCATTTTATGTTACTATATATATATATATATATATATATATATATGTGTGTGTGTGTGTAACATTACTAATCAAATTTATTTAAATTTGAGAAGTTTTTCGTTACGAAATTGTATCTGGAATAGGGATTTGGCCCTTTGAAGTAAAGTGAAAATAGCTTTATAAATTTGACATACTATAATATAAGATTATTGTTACATAGAAAGTATACTAAAAATGTGTGCTAGAAACAAAATCTGAAACGCTGGTTTTATATAAAACAGTTTATGTTAGGCAATATGAATGGTTTCGTTTTTTAAAGAAGGAATAACTTCCGTGAATTAAAGTATATATATGAGATTTTATACATATATATATGATTACATATACACACATACACACACATATATCTGATTAAATTAGGTTCTCAATTTTTGCAGTTGTACAACAAAAAATATTAATTTCCATTCCTTTACGTTAGAATTTTTTTATTTCATTGTTTTTGAATGTTGCTTAAAATATTGCTTTTAAATTAAATGTAACAAATTTTTTAATAAATTTAGAATTTCATAATTTTTTAAAATTATTCTACTCTGAAAAAATGTTGTTTTTCAATATGAATACATTTTTAAGTTGCAGGAAAAAATACTGAAAAAACCTATAAGAAAATAAATATAAATTGAGAAATTTCTTGGAATTTTAATCCTAAATTTTAAGATTCATGTACACATAATGTAAACTACTTATATGAATACTTGATACTAATTTCTGTTTGATTTATATTTATATTTTGTAATGTTAATCTCACATACATACGTATTTATGTATATCTATATATATGTATGTATATACCTTTACTGGTTTTTATTGTGTCTTTTTAAAAAATTGAAGTTTAGTCAGTTTTATGCTAACCTTCCACTTTGCTGTTTACAATGTTAAAGAAAAATTGTAAGAAACAGATGTTTGAAAAACTTCCTTAAATAAAAACATTCGAAAACGCTTAGTTTACGGTCGAACATAAGAACAATAACTAATTGTTACCAGATTCTTTGATCTAAAGGCGAATTCAATGCTTGAAAAATATAACACGATTAGAAGCAAAGCTGTCACTTACGTGCATTTTTACTAAATTTATGATAAACAAATATTACTTAGTTTAATAATAGCATTAAGAGAATATTTTTAGGCATTGCAATACAATAATTTCAATAAACACGACATATAGTTCTATATTGCTACACTACATTGCTACATGTATTTCTCATGCATGATTTTGATTTAATAGCAATTTGGCGGAAAAAAGCTTTTGTGCGTGCATGCGTGCGTGTGTGACTTATTCTGATTTAGCATGATCACCCAAATTCTAAGCAAATGTTGCTTTACATTTTTTGTCATATAATTTTGAAATTGGAGACGAGGAATGTAACGAAATTCCCATAAGTGAGAATTTTATGAATATTTTTACATAAAATTGAATCTTGTCTGCTTTGCTATTTTCAAAATATTGAGCTCACAATACTTAACACGACGATTGAGATACCTAAATGAAAAAACAACTAAGAACGATACACAACGAGGAGATTTAAAGCTGTTACTGGAACCAATACATACGATGGCTTTCTCCAGATGCAAACACAACAATTTATTCCTGAATTCTCTCTCTCTCTCATTCTTAATTAAACTGAAACTTTAGCATTACAAAAGATTTGTCCTAAATTTGTTTAACGAATGACCGCCAAAATTTCAATTAAGTTCCACAAAGATCAAAAGAATATATTTCTAGTCTTATCAGTAACATTGCTGTCTTATAAAGACATATTCATTTATTATCAGAAAGTGACAACGAATGAAATCTTCTAACGTGTAATTTATATCATTTGCTTAATTTTTGTGTTTATTAATTAGCGATACGTTTTTATTTATTTTTCTTCCATATTGTAATTTTCTTTACATGATGCGAGTACAATCTTCACGAAAGGAAATATTCAAGATCTCGATTGAGAAAACTCATAGACTTTTTTTCATTTTTGTTAATTTCTTACGACTGGAATAAATCTTTTTCCCATAGAAGTGGCATATTTTTTTTATACATCTATCTATACCGTATAAGTAGAATCAAGTTAAACAGCACGTTTTGTATTATATCTATGCAAGAGCTACAGTATCGCCATCTGTCATATGAGAAGGGAAGTATTTAAATGTAGAGAAATCCCACAGAACTTGAATATTTATTAACGTGTATTATTAAAAATAGTATTCTATTTATCTAGAAAAAAATATTTTAATTTATACAATGCAGGATTTAATTATAAAGATAACTGTAAATAGAATCAGTAAGTTGGGCATTAGTCTTAAACAGTATTTAAGCAAACAGTATTTAAGACAATTAAAATAAAAGCAAATTATAAAAAGCAAATTATAAAAAGCAAATTATAAAAAGCAAATTAAAAAAAGAATCTAACGCTCCTTCTGTTATTTAAAGTACTGGCATTTGCAAGATAATTTGCATTTTGAATACAATCTCAATGAACCAGACAATATATTAGTTCATACATATAATTGAAGCGAAGGGATAAAATAAAAATAAGCTTTCATAAGTAGTTTTAGCACAAAACTTTTACACAATATTTGTTCTTACAACGTGTTATTTATTATTTTGTGCAGTTTTTGTTCTCTAAAATTAGCTATACGTGTTCAACAAGTATCAGATTAACAATCCTGCACAGCTTTTGCAATAGCTTTTAATAGTTTAATCAAATTGAAAATAGTACTGTAAAGCACTTTAAACATTCTTTAAAAACAGTTTTATTCATCTAAGGGAATAACTTCTGACGTATCCTTTCAAAACATCATTAAATAAGTTATTTTCATAACTGTAATTTCCTAAGAAAAAATTGATATTTGTAAAATATTGTCCTTTGCAGTAACTCAACAATCAAAAGGCATTATTTTTGGTGCTGCCATCTATATTTAAAATTAAGACACAATTGTAAGTTCACAGATTAAAATCAGAAACTTCTATCAAATTTCTTATAAAAATTCAAAATTTTTCTGTCATCATTATTGATGTGTAACATCTTTACTCTCGGTTGCTGGATATTTGTTGGAGTGATTTCGTGAAAAGGGACGGAAATGCATAACAGGAAGTCGGGGAAGCGCGCGCTGTTTGATTTGACCAATCAGCTTCCATGGTGGTGTCCCTTCGCTACCTTCGTCTCGGGGTCCAATTCTAGTAGCAATTGAGTCGCGGCCTTCCACACATACCAGCAAGTCTTATTAGACTGCATCCAGAATAAACTTGCGGATCTTACGCTCAAAGTCTCAGGGCTCGTTGTGTTTGAAAATGGACAGTCATTTTGGTGGTTCCATACATTTGTCCGAATCAAACAGTTAAACAAATTAAAGATTTCACGCATTTTGTACTTTTACCGTATACCAAAGGTGGTACTGCTCTTTTTTAAAAAAAACTATCACTTACTTCCCATGATTTTGGGTGGTGATTTTAACGTTAACTTCAGTTTGACAGAAGCTGAACCGCTCAAAGCTTTTCTGAAAGATAAAACTCAACCTCGAAATGAGCACAAATCGAAATGTTTCGACAACTAACATTGCAACTGTTATTGACGCTGTTTTTCAACGATTTCCAAACACTTTGAAATCCCACATTTTTTGCCATATTGTAGTTTTCATAAATCCATTGTCTCCGCTCTTCCCCAAATTGAACAAGAATAAATATTTTTGATAAAAAATTGCCTTACTCCTTGTGTTAATTAAATAAAATTTTCATTAAAGATATAATTATTCGATAGAAAATTATTTCCAATCATACCCGATCCTTTTTTTAGGATTAAAGTCACTATTGCGTATTTACCACGAAACATGTCAGATGTTACACATCATATGCGACTACTGTAAGACTCGTTTCTTTTTTTATATTTAATATCGAAGCCAAATTGTTAATTTTTATTTCTCGAGAACTATTGCTTTGAAACATGTAAAAAAAGAAGGAATAAATTGTTTAAACATTTATTCTATTTCATGTTTTGTGTTTGTAACGTTGGAACTGGTAAAATTTCAATAATTCATTCAACAATTTTCAATGTTTAAAGCATTATCGCTATCAATAACTTCCTTCTTAGTAATTTCCAATAACTATTATTCTTTATAACGCAAAGGCATCCAAATTAAACGTTTGTTAAATGAGTAAAAAGACTATCGTTATAAAAAAAACTGTCATTTTTTGGCGTTTATAAAACAATGTGGATTCATCTACACATAAAATAAATTTAGCATCTAAGTTGTATTTATACAATTCTTTCAATTATTATATTTTTGCTTTCTCCAATATACGTTTTTAAAGAATGGAATTTAGAGGGGTGGTCACAAAGCAAAACTTTTGCATACATCCAAAATGACTATTCTGCATCTACATGGATTTAAATGATTTATATCTATTATGATTCATAACGCTTAACTCCTCTTTATTATAATTTAATTGAAGTGTAAATATCCTGTTTTAAAATATTGAGTAACATTCTGGCCGCATATCTCATAATACGAAAAAAGTAGAAACAATTGGAGTTTACAAAATTTAAATAATCAAATTATCAAATGATAATTTTAACAATTCATATTGACAGTGATTGTATAATTCAGGACAATGACATCTTACCTAACAGTAATAATATTTTAATAAAAAAAAATTCCTTCAATCTGAGGCCTTAAAAGTATGTTAGTTTCTTGAAATTACCCTGTCCAAACTAAGGATGAATAATGTATGATGCATATGAATAATCAACAAAGATGCATAGCAATTATATAGTTTTCAATCTGATTTTCAACGAAACAGAACTTTGCAAAGCCACTTTTGTGTGTGCGTTTGCAACTGGCACGGTATAATGCATATCTGATCTGAGTTTTTCTAGATTTCTTACAGCCACGTATTTTTAATACATTCTTCGTTCATGTATCCGTCTGAAGTTTCACATTTTGTAGCTATTCTTTTTTATTGCTGCCCATATGTTCTTTTTTTTCTCCAAAGACTTCTGTGATTCACTGTTAGTCGTTTATCAAGTTATTTCAGAAAAAATCCCTTCTGAAACGGTTGTTCTCATTATAAGGAGGACTAACATATATAACAATAACCAAAGACTGTAGATGTATACATACGCCTCACTCAGCCATTTCGTGAACTGTCTATATACATACGCCCTTCCCAATTACGAATCTTTGCAATGTACTGCTATTTATAAAACTACACCAACGGCTTTGGAATGCAAAACAATGACATGGGAAGTGTGTTTACGGAGGATTTTCTTATTTCAGATAAGGGTTTGTTTTTTCTTTTATCCCAATACATCGCATAACTGCGTGCACTTGAGTGGAAAGCGGTAGGTGGTGATGAGGAAGAGGAACCATGCAACTTTTCTTTGGCAACTATAGGGTTGATTAATAAAACTAGTGGGTTAATAGAACCACACTGACAACCTTTATATTTATTTATTTATTTATTTTTGCACTTATAAATGTCAGAAAAGTTGCAGCTACATATGTTTCAATGATAAGAGCTCCCAAGCTACAAGGGACCCCAGCAGGTGTAAGCAAATTATATATATATATATCTATATATATAAAGGAGAAAAGCGACTCAACTGACTGACTGACTGACTGACTAATCACGAAATCTCTGGAACTATTCAACCTACAGACTTGAAATTTGGTAGACATGTTCCTTTGATAGAGTAGACATCAGCTAAGAAAGGATTTTCCAAAATTCGAAACGCAAGGGGCGTTACGGGGGGTTAAGGGCTTTAATAATAATTGTTTCCATGTTTAAACTACTTGATGTACAATCTTGAAATTGGGTAAGCGGATTCCTTTCAGAGAGTAGAGATCCGCTACAAAATGAGTTTGCTGAAAATCGACCCACAAGTGGCGTTGCAGGGGCTTAGGGGGTGTTATAGATAATTATTTCCATTTTTAAACTATTGGACGCACTGTCTTTAAATTTGATATATAGATTCCTTTCGTAGAATAATGATCAGTTACAAAACGGGTTTTGTGAAAACAGACTTCTAAGTGGCGTTGCGGGGGTTTAAGGGGCGTAATAGATAAATATATCCGTTTTTAAACTACTTCACCTACCTGCTTGAAAATTGGTAGGTAAGTTTCTTTCCTGGAGTAAATATCCGCTACAAAATGGGTTTTGGGAAAATTGACCCCTAAGGGGTGTTGCGGGGGCGGGGGGTTTAAGGGGCGTTATAAATTCCTATTTTTAAGTTATTAGACGTACAGTCATGAAACTTAGTAAGCAGATTCCTCTCATAGGGTAGAGATACGCTAAAAATGGGTTTCGTGAAAATTGCCCCCAAGTGGCGTTGAGGGGACTTAAGGGGCATTATAGATAATTATTTCCATTTTTAAACTATTAGACGCACAGTCTTTATATTTGATAAAGAGATTTCTTTCATAGAGTAGAGATCAGCTATAAGAAGGTTTTGTGAAAACAGACCTCTAAGTGGCGTTGCAGGGGAATAAGTGGCGTAAGAGATAAATATTTTCGTTTTTAAACTATTTGACCTACCTGCTTGAAAATTGGTAGGAATGTTTCTTTCATGGAGTAAATATCCGCTACAAAACGGGTTTGGAGAAAATTGACCACCAAGGGATGTTGCGGGGAGTTAAGGGCAGATATAAATAATTATTTCTTCTTTTAAACTATTAGACTCACAGTCTTGAAATTTGGTTAGCAGATTCCTCTCATAGGATAGAAATACACTGCAAAATGGGTTTTGTTAAAATCGACCCCTAGGTGGTGTTGCGGGGGTTCAAGGGGCGTTATTGATAATTTTTTTGCATTTTTAATTAATTGGACGCACAGTCTTCAAATTTTGCTAAGCAGATTCCTTTCATAGAGTGCAATTCCCCTACAAAATGGGTTTTGTGAAAACAGACCCAGAAGTGGCGTTGCGGGGGCTCAAGTGGCGTTATAGACAATTATCCCCATTTTTAAACTGTTAGACGTACAGTCTTGAAATTTGATAAGCAGATTCCTTTCGTAAAGTAGAGAACCGCTACAAAATGGGTTTCGCGAATATCAACTACTAAGTTTAATTTCGGGAGATTAAGAGGCGTAATCGATAAATATTTCCATTTTTAAACTACTTGATCATCCTGCTTGAAAATTGGTAGGCATGTTCCTTTCATGAAATAGAGTTCCTCTAACAAAGAGTAAAATGAAAATTGACCCTAAAGATGTTTGCGAGGGGTCAAGAGGAGTTACAGAAAAAAATTCCTGTTTTTAATTGTTAGACCCATATACTTGAAATTTGTTAAGCATATTTCTTTTGTTGAATAGGGATCCACTAAGAATAAATTTTAAGCAAATCAAGTTCTGGGGGGTTGCAGGGGGTTACTGGGACGTATTGACAAAAAAAATTACTTTTTTCGAGCTACAAGGACTATAATAATGAAATTTGGTTTGTATTTTTCTTTTGTTGAATTGAAATCCGCTAAGAGCAGTAATTTTGGAAAACTGCTCTCAATGGGATTACGGGGATATTTATTGTAAAACTTTTGCTTTTTTCTGTTAGATTTAGACTTGAAATTTGGCTTGCATGTTCAATTTACGGAGTAGAGATCCACCGAAAATTGGTTTTGCGGGAATCCACTTGGTTTTTGAAATACGAAAGAGCAAACATCATTCTACGCTTCAATTTTAGAGATTTTTAGAAAATACAAATTAGATGAGTTCTGCCCTTTTTTTTTATCAACAGGTGACAGTTACAGGTATAAGTATATTTTTCAATTCAATCGAATTCTTAATGCTAGAACTTAGATATCAATAATTTATACATATATATAAGCAGTAAAAATTTATAAAACATCATGAAATACCCAGCGAAGCGGGCGGGTAACAGCTAGTATATATATATATATATACATATATAATGAATAATCTTACAAATATAGCTTCTATTTACGTTTATAATTAGCCATGGTAGCCTAATGGTCAAGGTAACATAGATGGCTTATCATGAGTTTTAGCCCAGGACCACTGAAGACACCACTGAAGACTACACTGAAGTGTAGGGAAAAGATGCACGCAAAATCTGTCGAGATCTCAAACATCCTTCCGTTGATGAGGTGTGGCTGCTAGGATAAGGGTATGAAATCTCAGGTGTCGTCCTCATCACTTGACCATGGTTCAAAAGTATGAGGTCCGCTGCCAAAAGCCTTCGTGTAGTTGAACAGTGTGACGTTAATGTTTACTCACCCATTTAAATTCATAAAATTGTCTGTCATTGGTTTCGAAATGTTAAAATCTTTCCATGAACTCTACATCTGTGTTTTTAAAATTACAATTATATAAAAGGAGATATAGTTTTACTCAAAATAATGATAAGACAAGGAATGTTTAAGACTTGAAAAGGATTCGAATAAATTCCTATCCAAAGTGGCTCGTCAGAAAGATCGTTTGAAATAAAATACAGATAGCATTTAAAATGGAGAAAATTCACTCTAAATGCAGTTTTTTCTTTTAAATGACTACATACCTTCGTCTGTTGATTGACTGTACATAAATGCCACACTTAGAAGCTGAACTAAGGCTTGATCCTTACCTGAAAGTTTATCTAAAGGTGGTCTTATGAAAGAAAAGAATAAATGTTGCTTATCTCTGTTCTTTTTCTCTTGTATAACATAAAAGGTTGAATGTGCATTCTTTTTCAGCAAGAGTTTGAAGTTGTTTCTCTTTCTGAAGAAAGATAGAACCACCGGCCAGAAGACCTCTGTCATTCTATCAATAGCTAATCCAATATAAAAGACACCCTCGGCTGCGCAATTATTTTTCCAAAAGTTGGCCCTTTCCATAAGTAATCATCATAATTTTAAAGTTTGTTTCATTTCAATCTTTATATGTCATTGGTCACGTTGTTATTCTTTGCACGGTGAACTGTTGAAAATGTGAGCGAAAATAGATCATGCCTCAGTGTTACTTTTAAAGGTAAAATTACGAAACATAAGTAAAATAAGGTAAAGAAGTTGCCAGAAAAGTGATATTTTTTTTTCTGAAATCAAGTTTGGTTCCTTTAGATTATAAAATGTAAGATTCCTTTATTAATCTTTCTGTATACTGTATAACGAATGTCATGATACATTCGAGTTTATTTTTACACGTTTGAAACGTTGCTTGTAACATCGTGTAAAACTATGTTAAATATATACTATTTTTGTAGAGCGAAAATGAATTATGCTCTACCGTAACGTTTTTTTTTTTAAATTACGGTATGTGCCTCCTGGGCAGGAGGGGGGGGGGTAATAGTCCTACAAGGAGGGGGGATTATATAGAAAAATTGAAAAAATAAAGTATTATTTTAAAACAACTATTAATTTTTATGAAATGAAGCAAAACAATATACGCTTTGACATAATAAAAAAAATAACATACACATTTACCCTGCTATAAAATAATTGTTAATGTATTAGTACTGCACAATGTATTTCATAATTAGGTTAACAGTACTAAGTTAAGAACAAGTTTAACAATTACCGGTGACCCTATGGACATGCCATAAAATTATAAAGAGAATTTAATATTTATCTTTGTAACTTGTATGGTTTATATTTAAAGTCGTATTGTAGTTTTACGTCAAAGTATATTGTTATTGCATGAAAGGGGGGGGGGACGATGAAAATCATGATTGAGAAATGGGTCGCAAGTTTGAACAGCACTGCTCTAACCTGTAAGGGATTTTGAATTACAATTAATAAGATCGCTTAAAAAACGATTGAAAGGAATCATTTGTCAGAAACTATACATCAAAGTTAAATATTATGAAAGGGTAATCGAATGATGGAACAAATGCAATCGAATATTTCTTCTTTCTGATCAGATTAACAAAGAGTCCTACGACAGCAGACAATGTTTATGAGTCATAAAAAAGTTAGGGTTAATTGAACAAGCATTTTGTGGAAAATTTCAGAAACCAATACAAATGTGAAACATTCCATTTCATGAAATGTTTACTTCACTCATTGTACATTTTTCTAATTCTTGTTTGCACATCGAAAATCAATACGAGCTTATTTCAACTGTGTATGCTTTCACGGTTCTCTGATTTCGAAAGCTGTTGAAAAAAATAAAACTAATAACAC
Organism: Trichonephila clavata; assembly: GCA_019973975.1. NCBI lineage: Eukaryota > Metazoa > Arthropoda > Arachnida > Araneae > Nephilidae > Trichonephila > Trichonephila clavata. The sequence goes on along the minus strand of BMAO01016847.1, from coordinate 201,612 downwards.
AATAATACTTATCTGTATTTTAAATGTAACATGCCTATGTTTAACTAATTTTCCACTATTTCCTTATATTACAGTTTTAATAGAAGCGATATTTTTATATATATAAATTAATAAAAATTCATTGGATTTTCTGTTTTTTTTTAAATTTACATCTTTTTAACCATGTACAATAATTTGGAAGCTTTCCATTATTCTAATAATTATATAATGAAATATAATATTTTAAATAAGTTCAGAATTTAAACCAGTATTGATGTTAAAATACAACAATTAAGTCTTGTATGACAGCAGCTGTAAACTGATGACCGTTATCGCTTTGTAGTATATGAAGACAACCTACTTTCAAAAATATTTTTAATAACTCAATTTATACTTCAGAAGCTTTCTTTGAAGTCAACGGTCTAAGAAAGCTGAAATTCTTCACGTGGTCTTAGTAGTTTAATACACATTTGTAATTTATATTTGGGGTTGACTGTAAGCAAACTAAAGCAATTTAGCCACGATGACTGAAATCGCTTGATACAATTGGGTAAACAACGATTCTTTTGTTAGGAGAAAGTTTTGGAGTGACGTACCATGCACAGCTTAAAAAACTCCAGGACAACTGAAGTAGATATTAGATATTTTGATTTAAAACTATACAGCATTTTATTTCTTTCTCCGTTGCCAGTTGACTGATGTGTTTCTCAAAGTATCTCATAAAAAAACTTTCCATTGGAGATATTTTTTCAAAGTGGGTCTCGTATTCTCTGACTTTCTCAAACATATCAAATATTTTTTAGTAACTACTTCCATAACATCATATTTTTTTCCAAAATTAAACTGCTTATGTGTTCGTTCAGTTTAAGCAGTGGTAGTAATTTAAATTGTTAATGATTGTTACAGTTTCTTCTATCCTTTTTCGAGTCTACAAAGGGTGTCTTTTCTATCCAACTATTTCTAAGTTGCCCTGGTAGTTTCATTAAATTGTTCTTCAGATACAAATTCGGTCCGATTATTATTACTTTTTTCTACATCTGAAATCATTTTTAATTATGTATGTAATTAAAAGATTAAAATATAAAAAACAATAACAAAATTGCACACTTCCTAGTGTAATTTTTGGGTGATGTGCGCACGGACGCTAAAGGCGAGCGGGGAAGTAAAGGCAGAGGTGGCCTTTTCTAAAAACAGGCCCCAAGAATAATTCTTATAAAAGTGAATATATATGTGTATATAAACATGAACATATATTGCTAATACATGGAGGGAAAAAAGACCCGCCCGACGGGACAAAGAAGTGGTGGAAATTTCGTAAAAGGAAATTTTAGTGACAAAATAGAGAAATCACTAAAAAACAAGGAAGTGATGACATCGAGAAAGGAAGCGGAAATTTCCATTGGCAAAAAGTTATACACTCCTAAGAGTCCATGCAGGTCGGGCCATGCAATCATAACATATGCAACGACATAAGTTGGCTCTGAAAATTGATTTCAGGCAAACTGAAACTTTATGACGTAGATGTTTTGATTTAATTCAATGACATATTATTATATTCATTCATTAATGATATATTAAAATGGAAGTCACAAACACACCAGGAAGAGTGCTTGCACCGAGATAGGAAGATAAAATTTTTAAGGCAAAAATCTATACACTTGAAGAAGCCCGTGCAACGCCGGGCCATGCAGCTAGTATATTGCTAATACATGTTTATTTAATGCGAGATGTTTTATTAATGATATTATTAATTAGTCTTTTTCAAATACATTAATTAATACAGAAAAATTCAAATGTATTGCAATTTTTTTATATCAATGCTTAATATAGCAAGTGCATTGAAGCATTCTCCACACTTGTTTGACTACAGATATATATATATTTTAAATTTAGTTTGCCTAAATAATGCTCAACACTTTCTATAATAACTGGGAATATAAATAAATGTTTTTACTTGGTTAATATGTTCAGAAACTCGCCTTATAATTATTATTTAGTATGTACATTGTCATATGTTTTGCACCCCTTTCTTTCAAATCAAATCATACAAAAATCTAATTTGTCAGATTTTTTGATTCCATCTTCATCTTAGTTATAAAGCTTTAAGAAGGTTTTGAAATGTTTTTCTAGTTTTTATTTCAGTGATTAATTTAAAATTAAAAAGGTCTTATTTGGTATACTTCTAAATCTATCTTCTGTTTGTACAATATTAATTAACTTAATTCAGTGGCGCAACAGCCCATGAGGTCCAAGGCCAACTCTGCCCAACTCAGCTTACGTGACCTTGGGGCCTGAGGTGCATGAGCAGATGTCCCAGCCAGGTGGTGACGTGAATCTCCCAGTGTTATGTTCCCAAGCAAGCTTGGTACTCATTTATCAACCCACTGAAAGTATGAAAGGCTGAATCATCATTGCCCAACCCGGGGTTTGCACCTCGGACATGTGCTATGGAAGCGCAATGCACTAACTACTCAGCCACTGGGCGTAAATTATCCATTACATTACTAAAATAACTTTTAAATTCTTCTATCGGGTTTCCTCTAACTTGATCGTAGGTGAGGTAGCCTAATGGTTAAGGTCAAGGACTCGTGGCCGGCGTGTCAATGTTCGAGTCTGAAGACCCGCCGTGTAGAGGGCTGTTGCACATTAATCTGTCAGGGCTGAAACGTTTTCTCTTTGGTATAGTGCAGAAATTAAGAGAAGAAGGTTCCAGCTAAGGTGGCATCTTGTTCACATGATCATGGTTTAAAAATTTGAGAGAACCGTCTCCAAAATCCATCGTGTAGCTGAATAGGGCGACGTTAGTATTAGGTCACTCTCAGTTCTGCTACTTCCGAATATAACATTTTTCTTTTTCGAAAATTCATCTTTCTGGATAACATTATTAAATATACAAATTATATTCTATCTTTTTATAATTTGTCTTAAAATGTTTTAAATGCTGTTCTTAAATATTTAGATTTAAGCTTCAATTTTACTGAGCAAATTAAAAGCCGTGTCAAAGACAATCGTTTCAGCTTGAAGTAGTTTAATAATAGTTTAAATTTTGGACAATATTACAAACAATAGTATTAAAAAAAGTGACTGACATTCCTTGTTTTAAATCCAATAGACTTATAGTTTCGAATACCCCAGTAAAATAATTTACATCAACAAATACTTCTAGGATATTACAAGTTTGTTCAAACTGTGTTACACTCAGGGACATCTTAAGGCATAGGAAAACTGGTCTCGGGTCCAGGACCTCGCTCTCGACGGGGCCTTGTTTCGTTCTCGACTTTGTCTTAGATCCGGGTAATTTTAATGTGGTCAAATATTATTCCCGTATTCTAAGAAAAAGCAGGCAATTTCAAACTACATGTCAACTTGTAAAAGTAGTAAGACTGTATTATTATGTGATGACCGTTGTCCACCTCTTGGTCTAGGCCTAATACCATAAATATTAATTCATCTCATTTAGTCGAAATGCAGCCATCGGTTGAGCCGGTTTGCGCCTATGTTTTTGAGCACCATACAGTGCGTCGTGCACATTTATTTGTTTCAATGAATATTTGATAATGCATGCTATACACTATCCACTTCTAAAGACCTTAGGCAGAACCTACTTGTGCATTGAGCCCAAGGCTTCAAAGAGTCTTCAGACGTCCCTGTCCATCCATGCTGCTTTTAAATACCCCCAGAAATTTCAACGATTTACTTCAATCAACATAATGAGAAGGAAACGAAACATGTTGCAGTTTGAAATGAATAACTATAGTAAGAAGTACAAATCTTATATATGTTTCCAATGTTTTGAAGAAAGATGACAAAAAAGTTTTGCAGACATCAGTAGTGGAAGCTCTTAGTAAACATGGAAAACGTTGGTTATTTCTATACAATTCAATACTTTAATTTTAGAGTCTTAGTTATACCAATATCAAAGCGGAACTATATTAAATTTCTAAGGAAGTTCTGCTTCGTTTACAACAGTAAACGATGACCTAGTTGTGTAGACGAATATCGCAGTGATCAATCAAATAAGATCTACGCCAGAAATTTTTTAAAAGTCCACAAAATGGCAATGGATGACCGATGAGTGAAAATACGTGAAATAGTAGACATGATAGAGATTTCAAAAAGTGATGGAAATTTGGACGTAAGACAGCTGTGCGCAAGTAGGGTGCCACGATTACTCACAATGGAACAAAGACATTCCTCCCCCCCCCCAATTAGGCTGATGATTGGTATTTTTTTACCTTTACGTGATTAGTGCATTCTCCAGGAGTTTGTATTACTTTTTAACGCGGCACCAAAAAGGCGACACCAATTGCTGCAAATAATTTTGATGCCCGGTTTCCTCCTGACGGAGGAAACTGAGCTCTGATGATATGAACTTGATCTAAAAATTTAATTTTGCCGAGAGCACCTAAGACAAACAGGCCCTCAAGGGATTTTAACACGACGCATAATCATACGAAGTGGTGGCTGACAATTTCCTACATCATGAAAATCCATTGACTTGACCTCAGGTGCAGTAGACCAGCGACAAACCAACTAGGCCACCCAGCCGACATGGAGAAAAACAGCGTAGTTAGGATATTTTAACAGGTTTTTTGGGAACGTTTCGCAGCAATAAGGCTGAGTTTTTCAGTTGATTTATTCCCATGGATAATGCCAATCATTTCGAAGCTGAAATGTAGTAATAGTCAAAACTGTGGACAGAACGAAGGGAATGGACTTCAGTGAAGGTGACAACTGTTCCATATTCATAAAAGGACATGGCTCCAGTTCTTTGAGATGCGCATGGGTAATTTCCATTGATTATCTTAAAAAAGAGAAAATAATCAACCTTGAGTATTATTCTGAATTTATTACAACGTTTGCATGATTAAATCAAGAAAAATGGTTGCATTTGGCAAAAAATAAAATTTAGTTTCATAGAGGTAATGCATAAGTTAACACATTCATTGTTGTGATGACCAAAATCAAGTAATTAAAATTCGAATTGCTTCTTCATGCACCCTATTCATCGGATTTACCCCACCTGATAATTTTGTTTCCAAATTAGAAAAATGTCTCGGTGGTAAAACATTTGTTAAAAATATGAAGAGGTGAAAAGATCTAATCTGCGATTCTTGGCTATTTTAAGAAAATCGAGTTTATAATAATTATTTTTAAAATTTTTGTAGTATATGAAAGTATGAATTCTCAATTTTAAAAAAAGTATTTCTTTTAAAGTTTTTTTTTTAAAATATCAAAGAAAAACTCAAGCAATATGTATTTTAACCACAAATTATTAATTCATTAAATTTCAACATAAAAACACAAATGACCTAAAATAAGAGAAAATTACATGCTGTTTAAAAAGCTTTGAAGTGTTTCTTTCCTTTTTTTCTGTGGTTCAAAAACACTTAACATCTTATTTTTAAGTAACAATTATTGCGAAACTTACGTTTTTTAATTTTACTTTCATTTTTGTAAAAAAAAATAATAATTTCGTCACATTTCATTGCAAAACAATTTATCAATATTCAGGAAATAAAGATATTGTCCATAAAGAGTGTATTTTTAAACTTTTGCCTTTTCTTATCTAAAATATCGTTTTTTGAAAGAAATGGTGTCTTATCTTATTAATGGTATTTCACTTCTTGACAACCGTTTACTGGGGGCTATCTTATTAATTTTAACCGCCAGTAATAAAGTTTAGAAATTAGCACATTTTAATGTGCACACTATACACATCATCCCATGTACATCTGATTCAATATTTACTTTCATAAACTTTAACACTTAAAATACTTTTTTTATATAAGTTTAGCTTTTTTTATTTTATGAACTTGTCAAATTTTGGTGAAATTATCATTGTAAATATACAATTACAATGTTTTCAACCTTTCCAATTTATATTACTTGAGCATGCGGGTACCTGAAGAATTCTTTTTGGGGGGGGGCTTAAAAGTTATTCTGAATCTTAGTTACATCACTGCATATATCAGCACATTATAGTTATTTGATTGATTTACATCTCAAATATTTCCTTCCCTTATTTTTTTTTTAAAATGTTGAACAAAACAATGTTAATTCGTCTTTTTGAAAATAAAACGTCTCTTCATAATAACATATAAAATAAAGGAAATTAAAGGATATTTGATTATTTCTGCATTTATTTAGAATTTAATTATGCATTTTACCAAACCCGATGCATTCATTGGGATTTTACTTTAAAAGACCTGGTAAAAAGAATTATACTTAATTTTCTTAGCACGAATACAACTAAATGCAATTTAAGAGTACATACTATTTTCCTAAAATAAACTTTGCTTCAAACACTAATCGTTCCTTACAATTGTTTTCAAAGCTTGGTTAAATATAAGAGTAAAAATTATTTTATGAAGATTAAATTATATTTTTTTTATTAAAAGATTTTTGTTTTATATTTATTCAATGAAATTATGTATATATTTTTTTTATAAACTCAACAAATTTTATTTTATTTTAATCTTAAACATCATATTAATTTTATTCCTACTATTCTAGGTTTTATTTGTAGCTTTCATTTGCTCACGTTGTATGAATTTTTTTTTACAGAATTTCAATTATCTTATTAATGCCCTTTTTTGTAAAATCGTTTATTATTATTTTTTTACATTTTTTTCTATGTTTGAAAATCTGATTTATTTCTATTTATTTCACCCGTGTGCGAATCAAAAACCTAAACTTTTGATTTTATTATATATATTTATATTTTTGCTCTAAATCTACTTAAATTTACTGAAGTTATTTCGTTTCTTAAATCATATAAAAGAAATACTGACAAATGGGGTAAACTATTTTATTGAAAGCCAAAATTTTTGACAATAATTTTTTAAATCGATTGAGGTGAGCTATTGTTAAAAATCACAAAAAGAGTCACTATCTCTTTGATAAAGAGTCACTATCTCTTTGATAAAGAGTCACTATCTCTTTGATAAAGAGTCACTATCTCTTTGATAAAGAGTCACTATCTCTTTGATAAAGAGTCACTATCTCTTTGATAAAAAGTCACTATCTCTTTGATAAAGAGTCATTATCTCTGATAAAGAGTCCTTATCTCTGATAAAGAGTCATTATCTCTGACAAAGAACCACTACCTCTTTGATAAAAAGAGTCATTATCTCTGACAAAGAACCACTACCTCTTTGATAAAAAGAGTCACTATCTCTTTGATAAAGAGTCATCTCCGAAATAAAGAGTCACTGTCTCTGAAATAAATAGTCAATATTTCTACAATTTCATCTTTGAACTGAAATTCGTAAATTCTCATTCTTGAAGCCAATGCTGTTATGTATGTTCTGAACTGTTTTCTGTCATTACTGAAGCAGCCTGAAGATTTTGAATGATTCGTTGGAAATTTTTTTTTTTTGCTGTTCCAAAGTTTTTTGTTGTATTTTAAAGATGATTGCCGTTTGAACACTCATTATTTATATTTACTATGGATCCATCATCCCAGAACCGTACATTTACAGAAAGATTTGCATGTTGAATAGAGGGCTGGTATATGGATTCTCCTTCAGGTATTAATCTTCAATGGCTTGTTAAAAATCATCAGTGGCATCAGTGAAAACACAGGCTTCAGCTTTAGAAGACTGAACACAGAAACTAAGTGTTACTCCTGTGCTACCATTCTTTTTCTGCTTAGATGTTCACATTTTGTAGTGTTCCAGAAGAAGAATATAACCGACAGAAAAAAACATGTAAGACATGTTGCAGTAGTACATAATTTGCAACATATAGATGGTCTAAAGCAGCATCACAGAGAACACACCAGAAAATGATTCCGTTATCAATGTTTCAGTCATCAAAAACTTGTAATTTGGAGTTTCATTTTTGATGTTTCCCAGAAAAAAGATACAGCCAAAGGAATAAAACAAGTAGAATATCTCGCAGTAATACATAATTTGCAAGATATAGATGATCCAAAGTATCAAGGCAGAAAACGCACCAAACAAAAACCCCACCATTGCCAAAAACATATTTAGCAAAAACGAATGTTTTCAAAAAATATAACGCAGTACTTAAATAGCAACTTCACTTTGTTTGCTCAAACACTTAACTAAACTATTTTTCAAGATAACAATATAATTAAAATAAATGGGGATTTTTTTACAATTCAGTATAGGTTCCAACAGAGTAAATACATTGTTGCTAGATTTGTTTGAAGTAACGAAATAATCAGATGGGCTACAATCAAGTTGTAACAATGAAAACAGGTAAACAGATTAACCTAGTAATATGTGTTTTTTAATTAATTTCCTCTTTTTTACTTATTAGGTATTAATATTACTTTTCACTGTATTTGATATTTTAATTTTAGAGAACTATTAAAATAAACTTTTTCTTAAATGTTTGCTTGTGTTACGATATTTCAAGTTCTTTTTTTTTTGTTCCATTGTAATGGATGGATGGCCTGTACCATCCCTTAGTGTACGAGGGGTAGAAGTTAGAGGGGTCTCTTAGTGTAGAGGGGTAGAGGGGATTAGCCATAGTCAATACAAATTCTATTTATTAACAATTCTCAGTTCGACACAAATTCAACGACATAAAGTAAAAAATGCACCAATTGATAAATTGGGAGCAACTATGAAGTAGACGAGATAATTGGAGAAATAATTTGTCGGATCACTTACACTTAGCGCCTTCCAGGCAATCAATAAATCTTTAAATCAGTTGTATATTTGTCAGCTTGGTGTTTTCAAAGTTTTGCTTACTTCTATGAGGGCAATGACAGCTCTAATGACTGCGGTAATACAGGTATGTTTCTTTAAATCAGGGGTGGGCAAACGTTTACATGAGACGGTCTACTTCTAATTTTTTCAAGGTGTTGCGGTCCACTCTGTGGCGTAGTGTAATAAGCAAACAAAACTCAACAATATTCAATACAGAATATGTACTTACCTACAAAACTACAATAAAAAAAACTTACAATTTTAAAACTATGTTTTAAGTAAAATGCAAAATAGAAACATAATACTTATACCCACGAATTTAATATCAAATGATACATTTATTATCAAACAATTCAAAATACATAAAAAATAAATCATTTTAATTTATAGTTAGTTCTCGAAGTTAAAATCTCAGAAGAAGATTTAGTCTGCATACTATCCGTACCAATCTTGAATATCTCAGAATATAATTACTAACTGTTAATCTAGCAATAGATTCTAAGTGGTCGTCTGGAAACGGGAAATATACGTTGTTTTAATTATATCTATCGTTGAAAATGTAGATTCACATAGGCAGGTAGAGCGAAAGAACGATGTTAAATGAATTGCAGCTTTTTTTAAACTAGGACACTTTACTTCGTCCATTAAATTCCAAAGATTATTCTTCTAAAATTGTGTCCTTTTGAAGAGGAAAAAATTTTGTGTTTCAAGAGAGATAAAGAGAACATTTAACATATTTTCCCTTTCCATTATTTTGCTTTGTCGAGCTTGTCTTGTAGTGTGTAAGCAGTCATGACTTCAGACACCGTACCTCTAGAAACCTCTACATACTGGAATGTTTCGGTCACACTTGCTCCAGCAAGACGGGTTAACACAATTTGACCTCTTTGAAAATCTAAGAAATCCAATATTTTATAATTTTGGAAAAAAATCCAAGTCTTATATAACTCTAATAAAGCTATATAATACATACTATCAGAATATATACATTTCTATGTATAAAAAAATCTGGTAGCTATTATTATACTTTAATGCTTACGAAGTGCATTCAGAAATATCACTTTTACGCACAGGTGTTTCCAGTATTTTGATAACCCCCCATGTGTTTCTTTTAGTATGCACAACTAAGATTTTATGTAAAGGCGGTCACCCCAAAATGTCTTGGTGGTCCACCTGTCGATCGCGATTGACTTAATGCCCACACCGGCTTTAAATGATATTGTGAATGACGCCACTAAACGCCGAACGAAGATGTTTCCGACCATGGGTTGCATGAAAAAAGCAGGCATACAGTTTATTACAATACACATTGATCACAACTGTGACCTGAAGTCATGTATCTCATTGCATCCAATTGCCTTTCACCGCTGGATGTCGTCAGATACGTTTAAAGTGGTGCAGTGCGCATTTAGCAAAACATCTCACAGATTGAAATAAAATTTTTTTCACCGATGTGTGTTGGTGTGAATTAAGCCTCCATGATCAACGAAGACGTGCCTGGAGGTGTCTAAGAAAATAGCACGATACACATATGAATGTCGCCTGATATATAACAACTAAACGGTATAGTATAAGGTACAATTTAGTATCAGGACTCCTTTAGTTGTCATACGTATTCTCCTTACAACACTGTAGTCTTCGAATAAAGCGTTTGCTCCTTAATGATGGTATTCCTTTCACTGATTCCAGGACTTCATTTCTATAGGATAATGCCTCTCTGCACGCAGAATGATTATTTGAGTCATTATACATACCTTATGTAATTTTGAATAAGAATACATCACTAATACTTATCTTCAATAATATTTAAATGTTTTTAACGAAATATGGTACCCTAAAAATCATCAACCTGTCGAAATTTTTTATTAACTTATTTGTTACCCCAAATCCTTATAAATATGCCTGCCAAATTTCAAAGCTTTAGCTGCATTTTTTATCAAGTTATGAAGCAACATTTGATAATAGACAGCAACTACCACTCCCTCATTTCAGATTATCTGCTAAAAAAGAGCCTGATAAAAAACGAATTAATTCTTTTTCTACTGCGCATCAAGGAGTCTGACATTATATGTGCAGTAACAAATCATTTCAAGAAAGAATTGTGCATTTCATGCAAAACTTCTGGATTGTGAATTATTTATTGAAGAGCAAATTAATTTATTTAAGATTTAAAAGTAGTGCGTGCTTTTTATGATATTATTATGAAGGATATTAAAACTTCAAAACGGATTCTCCTAAAACAAAAATACTAAATCTCATTTTGATAACTCAGATAATTAAAAATCTAATTCGCATAAATAGAAAACACTCCCATTTTTATATACTTGTTGTTGGTGATATATATATCCCATGTGTATGAAATTCAACAATTTTATTATTAGAATATTTTAAGATATTTATTTAAGTAAATACACATATACAGTTCTTAGATTTTGATATATTTTACTTATAAATTATTTGATTTTACTTTCTTTCGTGTACAATATTTAACATGCGAAGGCTCTTAAAATCATGGAAATAAAAAATAAAGGCATAAACATTTTCTGCACATGTTGTGCATTAGCTCTGAGCATGGAATTAGCTCTGAAATGTGTGTATTTTTTTTTTATATAATTATCAAGATAAAGTTTTATGAAATATTGATCTTTCATTCCTTTTCTTCTAGATATTCATTATAGAAATATACAGTTTAATTGTTCTACATTTGTGCAATGTTTTATGGTAAGCTGTTTTAAATAAGGTAAGTAAAATTTTATAAAAGTTTCAGACTATTCGATGAATATTATACCATGCTATTCATGAAATGAAAACTTCAAACTCCTGTTTCTCCATGATGAATTTTAGTACCCTATACTATTATTCAAAACCCTTAGTCTTTTTTGATAATTGAAGTAGGGGTTTGAAATTTTTTTATACATGTTTTGAAATATATGTTTTGTAAAGCTGTGCATAGAATTAGCTCTAACATGTTTAGTATTTTTTCTAAGAAATTTCAAAATCAAAATTAATAATTTTTTGAGAAATTTTGGAAGTTTAAGTATTAAAAAATTAAAGAGCAGCAGCAGAAAAAAGCTCATGCACAGCTTTATGTAGTATATTATAAGGTACTTGGAAAAAATTTGGAAGAAAAGAGACATATTTAAAAAAGCCTTAAGAATTTTAAAAAATGTTTTAAAAAGTTCAAAAAATTTAGATTTTACAAACATTTTGCAACAAATTAAAATTTTTTTTTATGGAATTATTTTTACATATTAACTTTTATAAAATACAATTATAACCAAATATCAGATATTAAAAATTTTAAAAAAAATGAAGATGGTACAATATTGCCTTAAAGTATTCAAATAGTTTAATATATTTTATCTAATTACTCTGCATAATGTTTTATGTTTTATTATACAACAAAATTTTTCTTCCCATAAAGAAGCGAAAATTAAATTTAACATGCAAAACAATTTTGAAATAAGATACGCATGAATTGTATATATAGAAACTCTTGATTTTTTTCTTACTTTTCGGAATGAAATAAGTTTGATAACAAGAAGTGAAGACAAAAATAAACATCCATTGGATGTCTTTTCTTGAACTTAGAAAAAAGATTGTATTCCACTTTAAGATATGTTCTTCTAAAAACAGATAATAGACATATGCTTCCACTTACGTTACAAAATAACTCTTAATAATAAAGAAAATAAGTGTAATAAAACTATGAGAATAATACTTAATAATAAAGAAAATGAGTGTATTATAAATATATATATACATAGAGAGAGAGAGAGAAAAGCATAACAACATAACTCATAGCCGTATCTGAAAACAAGAAATGTATATAAGTATGTTTGGGTGTATAACATTTTACTAATACACCACACACTCATTCTTTTTTTCATAAGATGTATTTTCTATTATCCTATCAACATAAATTGAGAAAAGAAATATTATAAAGTTAACATTTATTTTGAAACTTTAATTACAAATTATCGTTCTTTTGTATCCATATACGGCGATAGAATATTTTTGTCCCATTCGAAACCTTTGTGATTTCTTCACATGTGAGTCCTCATTTTAGTGTAACAACTTTTAAATCTTAAATAAAGTGAATTATAATGTCAATGCTCTTATATTGTCCCAGTAAAATATGTGGTTTAAACGATTTTATTCTTTTCAAACAATTATTTCAGAAACATCACTATGTAAAGATATTTCTATGCCCTGATTCATTAAAATGTATCAATGATGAGAACTTTTACATAAATCGATACTCATTACCGTACATGTTTGCTAAACTAAACTTAACTCAGTGGCGCAACAGTAAATAAGGGTCAAGGCATACTGTGCACATCTCAGTATACGCGACCTTGGGCCCTGAGGTGCAAGCGCAGATGTTCCGGTCAGGTGGTCAGTCAGACGCGAATCTCCCGTGTTAGCATCCCGTGCAAGCAAGCTTGGTGCTCCTTTTATTGACTCACAAAAGGATGAGTCAACCTTCCCAGCCTGGGGTTTGAACTCGGACCTATGGTGTGGAAGCGCTATGCACTAACCACTCAGCCACTAGGCTTAGATGTTTGCTTAAAGTTCAATATAAAAAAAAGATATGGATTCTGTTAAACATATAAAAGCCTTTGAAGAAAACTGTTTCGTTACAGTTTATGACACTTTTGAATTTTTAATCCTAAAATTTATAAATAAATTTCAATTACCTTTCTCGAAGTCTTCTTCGCATATTTTTCTTATAAATGCGTTTGTAATTCAATACTTAAGTACAGAAATGAAAGCTGACTCACAGGAAGGGAGCATGTTATCTACTTGAACAAATAGTTTTTCTTATTTCCCTGTTATTATGAGTCATCCTTAGAACATAATATTGGAAATCACATTTAGATCGCATCATTTTTATAATATTTTTGTTGTATTCCAAAATCTCAATCTTCGGAAGGAATCTTTATAATAAATAACTTTCATCTCTATTCATAAGATTATTGATGGTATAATTTCCTATGGAGAAAAAACTCGAATACAGTTCTTGTTTTGTTATAATATATTTATCGAAAATCTCCGTCATTCAGCATTGAAGATCTATTTATATTCTGATGCTATAAGCTTTCTTGCTATTACTGCCATCCATTCAATGTACTCCCATCTAATATTTAAGCAGTCTGAATAGGTCATTATTCCATCTCATAACTGCGAATAAGATTCAAGCTCATCGCAAATTGCATATGTTTCCTGGATATTACGAAGTAGTTCTCTTATATGAATGAACAATTTAACTATTTTATATGTACGCAATTTTCGCAAGCTTGTCATAAACATGATGGATTATATTTAGACGTGGATGTTGAAATTGTTTTAAACATTATTATAAAATTCTTTGTTAGAGGAAATTTTCTTTTGCATTTTTTGATTATATGTTTATTTCAAAGAGTACAAGAAATTTCTTCATTTTCGGTTGTTACTCTTTTTAATTTGGAAATAAAAGAAAATAAAAGGAAAAAGGACATTAATGAACTTGATTGAAAAATTTAATCCTGCTAAAGGAAATGTGTTTCAAAATAATACAAATAACTTAGAAATTTAAAATAGCTTTAAAAAAAGAACCTAAATAGTTTTAATGCATGTATTTCTTTCATAATTTTTTTTATATCTAAAGCATATTTTTTATTTTCCAGAAATTTTCATATAATCTTACATTATTTTAGTATTATTATTTTCTTATGTGTTTTATGTTCTAAATGAAAATAGTAGCAAAAAAATGTCAAGCTTTGAAATTTCAATATCGTGATTTATTTCCTTTCAATTAAACTATTTTTTGTGATAATAGAAATATTTGGATAACATATTTTTTGACCATTAATCTTTCATCTGCCCTGTAACTATAGAAAACATAATTTATTTGATATAAAACATATTCACTACATGAGTTATTAAAATCAAATCACTCATTTAACTCAAGTTGAAAATCTAATCACTCATGCATATTTATTTTGACCCCATTTATTATTGGTGAATAAGTGCATTTGATCTCTTTAAATTTGAAATAATTTACATAATTTCGTCTTTTATTTTCTTTTTTTAAATTGAGTATTTTTTTATTATTTTTCTCTGAAGAATTGAAAAATGCACATTATTCCTTAATTTTCTTTCGAATAAGCACCGCATATTTACGTTTCGAAATTAGGTCAGGACTTTTTACAAGCTAACTGAGGTATATCGATGTAATCTACATTTATCAGAGCAAACCTTTTCAATATTGGTATTCAGCATCTCGAAACAAGTTATGTTTTTTCAATAAAATGTATCATACATTAAATGTATGCCTACTCAAAAGATAACACACAAAAACGTTTATTTATACTGTCCTGTCTATCCAGTCCTTCCTCTGCAAAAAAATTATCAGATCATAATTTTTTCTAAGCAACATCGAAATTCCTTTCATGCACTCTTAGATGTTCATAAGGGTACGCTGCTTCAAATATATTTTTTTTAAGTGATTTAGTAAAGTATTCTAACAAAGGCTTTGAAAATATTTGTTACATTCAAATTTATTCACTTTAAAGTTATCATCATTATTAAATTATCACTATTAAATAAATAATTATTGTAATTTATTACTTTTAAACAATTTTTACTCAATATATTTAAAGCTTTTGTCTTAAATAAATATAAATTATATAAGCTGGAATATTTAGTCATTATTTATCAATTAAGATTATTATTATTAAAATATTAGTAATTTTTTTACATTTAACTTACAAAATTGTTTTTTACAAGCAACAAAAACAATTAGGGAGAGGGAATATTTAAGAATGCCTACCAGGTAATGTAAAGCGTAATTTAGTTAAAATTTCCAGTACGGAAAGTCCGAACAAATGAAAAAGAGTATTCAAGAACAGATATGCTATTATCTCTCACTCTTATTCATTTGGTAGATGAGGGCTCAGCATTTCAAGTATTTTTCTCCAAAGGCTGATGAGAATATCAGGTATGAGAGGAATCTTAATCTCGTTAAACCATAGTATTTTCCAGCATTGTTCATATACCTAAATTATAATTTTTCTTTTGAAACTGATATGATAGCTACCAAAACAAAAAAGCTTCTTATAATTACTTTTCATAAATCTTAGTTACTTTCATTAATAGTATTCACAGTTCAATTTTGCTAGAAAAAAGGATACTAGTAGCTGTTGTTTTGTTGTCAATTTTCAATATGTGTGTGGGTGAGTATGTTGCAAATATATTGTTTCGACTTAGTTGATTATCTTTTTTTATAATAAGAGTTTAAATACCCTATTATGAACAAATAAATATTTGTGTATGCTGAAACAATAAATTTAAGATTAATGTACAATTTTTGATATACCTTTTTTGAGAGAGATACACCGTACTTATTTGAATCTAAGCCGCACTATTTTTCCAGTGTTAATGATACTGAAAATTAGATGCGGCTTAGAATCGAAGGCAAAACTTTAGTTCGATGGTTTAAAATGAGTTTCCACCCCTTTCAAAAGGAAAAATTTAGTCATCCATTCTGACCACTTGCATCGCTGATTCGTCCCATTCCGCTGTCTATCTCCGGTATTCAGTCTATTCTGAACATCACTCTCTGCTTGTATTTAGGATTTATTTTTTGTACACGCTTTCTTTTAATCACCTAAACAACAAAGATATATCGGTTATAAAATCAAGGTGAGTTCACTAGGATGCATGTATGAAAATGGAAGCAGCGAAAACAAAACAGCGACCAACGAAAATATAACATGGAGGAAATAAAGATACGGCTATGGTATAAGCAAAGTGATATAATTTTTTCTCATAAATATTCATCCGTCTAAAATGATTTTTTAACATTCCTACATAAAAGATTCTTTTTAAAAAAAATGTTGCATGACAAATACAATGGATGGCACGGAAGACGACCGATTTCGAATTTAACTGTGACAATGGGAATGACGAATGATTTTCGAAACATGATACCAACTATTGAGGTAATTTTGGGTTCATGTAATATTATTGAAAGTTTTTAATACTGGTAAAACAAAATAAATATTAACTTCCTATTATTTCTCATTAATATTTTAAAAAATTTCTTAAGTATCAGGTATCAATGGACCCTTAACATTTTCTTTTCTTTAAAACGGGTAAAAAATTGAGGGTGTGGCTTAGAATAGATGAATGCTTAAATCAAATATCGAAAATGTATCTATCAAATTATTCAATGAATATTGTAAGAGGAACACACAACGCATTTAAATCATGTGTTAAGCGATACATTGAACAACAAAAACTAGAATAATTTCAAAAGGATGTAATAAGAGTAATTTTGGTGTTATAAATGAATCCTTTTCTGTACCAATTTTGTTTGATCCTTTGCTTGAAGTCCTTTACTAACTCCTATAACAATGATATGAATAAAAATTAAATCCTATTCAATGAAAATAATACTTCATAGTTTCTAACACATTTGGAAAAATGATTTGTAAGCAAAGTCAAAAAATGTTGGCTCAAAATTACTATATTATTTGAACTATTGTATTATTGAGAATTTTCATTGTTAAACCTTTTGAAATGTGTTCTTCAAGAAGAATATTGAATATAGGTACTTAATCTAAAAACAAATATAAGATTATTAATTATGAAATTCGAAATAAGAAAAATTAAATTAATGACTCCCTACTGCTGAAAGTAATTAAATATTGCTTAAAGTTTTCTGAAAGTAATGTATACAGATTTAGTGAATATTCTTTATCAAGTTACTTTCATAATTTAAATGTATTTTTAAACATATTTTTCGATGCTTGTTTAGTTTCAGTGTATCATGGGAATAAATTTTAAATCTGAAACTGTGTTCAATAATGTATATAGCATAGATTTTAACACTAAGTCTCCGATCATACTAAGTGCGATATTTTTTATTATAAAATGCAGTTTTTCACACTTTTGCACATCTTGTCTACGTTTTCTTAGAATCGAAGCTAAAAGATGGCAGCACGTGTCATTCGAAATGTTTGTTTTCAGTACAGTATATTAAATATCGAATACACTAATTATATATCTTTAATGATCAAAAAGATCAATTTAAAATGAAAAAAAAAGGAGAAAGAAATAGATTTTCGCAATGTTTTTCTTTTGTTGTTTTTAATAATTACATTTAATTAAAACTCAGCATTTTACATTGACGTTTTTCACTTAGTGACTATTTGTTCAGTTTATATATACGGTAGATTTTTCTCAAATGAAGTAAATATAATACAATTCTCTTTCTAAATATCTCCTTATAATTCCTTTGTTGATTTAGAACATAGGTTCTCAATGTGGGCGATAACGCCCCATTGTGGACGTTTGAGGCTTTCAGGGGGGCGTTGAGATGGCCCGTAGGGGCTTGGGCAGATTAACCAAAGAAGACTAAAAAACACGCTTATTATGAATTAACAAAAGTAAACTTTATTATACTGTTTACCTTATGTTGTTTGTATGTATTTAAATCATTCCATATCACATGTATGAAAATTCAGTTATTTCGGTAGTAGGGAAAGTGGATGAAAGACTTAAAATATTACATTACATTCAGACGTACATTAAATTGAATGATATCGTGCATTTTAATTTCTGTAGTGCACGTGTTGTCTTTGTCTGTTAGTGGTAGGAAACATATTTCGTCCACTGCATTTCATTACGTATATTATCCAAGAAACATAATTAAATATGTTAACCAGGAATTAACGTGATTCTTTAAAGGCTGAAACTGTCAATTTATATTTATTTTGAAAGCAATAGTTTATTATGAATTACTTCGTATCGTCTAAGCCCCTGCATGTCTTTATAACAGGTAATCTAAAAATCTTTTATTCCATTCTTTTAAATGAAGAAGAAATTCAGTAGCGTTTCAATTCTAAAAATATATCCTACCTATGACTAAAATATATAATAATACACATTTAAATATATGTGTGGCAATATAGATATTTCAGATTCGCAAGTAAGAAAACTGGTACTTAGAAAAAAATGAAATTAAAAAATATATTCTTTCTGTAATAGGATATTTTTTAAAACTGAACTCTTGTTTTCACCATGTATTATGTACATTCTTATATCTCTAGAGTGGGAGGGGGTGGTATAGAAATATTCACTAGAAAAGGGGGCGATATCGAAATATTCACTAGAAAAAGGGGTGCCAGTTCAAAAAAGGTTGGGAACCTATGGTTTAGAAGGTGGTTATGTTCGTAAAATGGTCTTCCACGTTAGATTTCTTCTCTAGAACCGCAAAAAGTTGCGATATACCTAAAGGAACTTTTGTTAGATTTCTATATTAATCCTGTAGAGCAGTGATGCTCGAACTCCTTCGACTCACGGAACTCTAAGAACTATGAGGTGCCTCACATACGCGAACTTAGAAGAACATATCAAAATAATATTTAAAATAAATCAATATATGTTATGGTGCATTATATGAAAACAAATGAAACTTTATATTTGTTATTAAAATTTAATATAATTATAATTAGCATTATTAATATTAATTTGTGATTCAAGTGTCATTTACCCAAGTATTCTTTAATAACTTATTTAGTAACAGGGGTATGTGTTTGCATTTTTTTACACATTTTACTGCACATTTTTCTTTTATTAAAGAAATGATGAATCTCAAGAAATCATATAATGCATTTCTAATGGAGCTCAAGTAATTACATAAACATGAAAAGTTTTAGTGAATCGCAAAGCAATTTTCTTTATTGACAATATTGTTTTAATTTCTTACAAACTTTTATTATTTTTAGAATATGTTTGAGAATGAACAGTGGTTATTTTAAAAGAATTTATTTGGCTAATATATTCAATCTTAACTTTTAATGCACATTTCGAAGCAGTGAATACTAACATAAAATTTGTTATTTATGGTTGCATATTAATTAGGAGGTAGCGATACCTTTTACATCTTTTTTTTCTTACCAAGCAAATCAGCATTAGAAAATGAATCATCATCATATTTTTTTGCAAAATTAAAATTTATAAGTTTATTTATTTAAATATATATATATATTTATGTATGGAATAAATTTTTATCTAATATGTATTTAAATACAAATCAATCGATCAAGAATTAACAATATTGCTGAAACTTAAAATGCATGCAATTCAATTGTTATCAATATTTTGATAATATTTTATTTGCAGATATGTGTAATTTATACAATGTTTAAGCAAATAAGTAATAAATAATTTTTTTAGAAATACGACAACTTGCGTTAATTTATTTATATACAATTTGCAATGCCTTTTTTGCAATATTACAGCACAAATATGAAATCTTGGTTGAAAATGAACTATAATTCACATAGTTCACTTGCTACTGCTTATACGATTTCTTTTTTTTTTTGTCGATTGCAATAAATGCTATTTTAATATCCATTACTAATGTGTGGTCCACATACACACACAATTATTCCTATAAGAAACCAACACTTTAAAGAAAAGTTTAAGAAATAAAATCACGTGGTGCCATCTACTGTGTCTTTTCTGAAGTTAAAGTGAGTGCCATGCAATCAATTTACACCTTTTAATCACGAACGCATTATAATGTTAAGTTTCTTTCATTCCCATTCATTCTGTTCATTTTCCATTTATCATCATGTAAATGAAAAAAAATGCATATTTCTACAAAAAATTTAATATACTAACACAGAAGTTATGGGAGTAAAAACATTTTGGAAAAACTTTCATTATATATATATATATATATATATATTGTGTCTGTGGAAAAATATCTTTGGAGAAAATTCATCTTTCTACACCCGTAGTATTGGATATATTAATCAGAATGTACGTGATTCATGGAAAATGGTTTCGTTAGGAACAAAAATCTTTACGCCCATCTGACCTCTTAAGGTATTCATTTTATTTAAAAGGAATAGGACTGCCATGGATATATGCACCCATGTTTCAGACAAATATGGAATGTACAAGTAATTCATATATTCAAAAATATCTTATCCGCGACCATAATTATTGATGTCGTATGATCTGTAATAACGGTTATAGTAATTAATTAAAATATAACAGCTTTTAGAAATGATATTTCTGTACAAAGATTAATCATAATAATTTTTACAGATTATATAATGCAGATCTATATAAAACCCAGTATATGGTGTAATTTTGTAATGAGATTTGTTTCAATTCCTATAACAACCTTTGGAGTTCGGTTTTTATAAACAAAATATGTTTATTACATGAGTATAAACTACATGATAAATATTTCTTTTCAATAGCTGATAAAATATTTTAATCAATAATTCGACGATTCAGCTTTTCCTTAATGATATGCATTCAAGCATGTTAAAGAAGTTCAAATTAAAGAAAAAAAAGAAAGAAAAAAGTTAAAAGGGAAAACTTTCAAATTTTAAAATAAAATAACAGTTTTTAAATTGCAAAACTAATTGTCATACAATGTTGAATTAGCATAATTTTTTTCTAACTGAAACAAATAAAAATTGGTTACTTTAAACTCATTCTAGATATATTATACGAAATTCAGCATTTTAATAACCTCTTTAAGAATATTATATAATTATTAAATTATCCTTAATTTAAGGTAGATAATTTGATAATTTCCAAAAGAATAATTCAAACACGAAACATAAAGCAAAATATCATGCAAAATTTCCTAACTTTAATATTCAATTGAGGGAAATTTAATTACACTGAAAATAGTATAACAAAATTTATGCATGGGGAAGTAGAATTTTGCAATGGTAAATATTTTTCTCAAAAATAGTTCTAATAACACACGTTAAAACTCTACACTATATTTATTCATGATTCTACACTGTGTTTTAGATTGTTTCAAAACAAGATTCCAAAAAATCTTACTGCTTAATCAATAGATGGCTATGGCGTTATATGACGAGTTCTATACGTATTATATTCCATTAGACGGACTTCTAAACTTAAGAAGTGGATGCATTATCCGAACTGTCATGGTGCAGTCGAGGAGAGCCAAGTAGCCTGTAGAATTGCTGCTTCAAGTCCTGATGCTACAAAGACTCACCGTGTCTGTTTCAAAATCAATCGGTCAAAGTTCAAAATGTTCAAGAGGGCATAGAGTGGAAATTTGGAGAGTGGGCTGTCAGCTTATTGTATCTCTTCTCGTCTGTTGATCAATGTTCAAATCTATAAGTTTTATTATCAATTTCTACCATGTTGCTTCAAATTATAACATTGATAAAAAATCATTTCAAAGGTTCTCAGCCGTAAGATATAGAGAGGTTATTTCTAATTTTTGACAGATTGAGACTGGCCTTCCGCAGGGCATAGTGATGAGCCCAATTCTTTTTAATATTTTCATTAATGATTTACCAGTTTTTCTATCACCAGCTGTTAACTCTGCTTTTTTCGCTGACGATCTTGTTTTATGGGATGGTGCAATGAAAAGAACCAAGATAGTCTTAATGGAACTTTAAATTCTGCACTAGATAAACTGGCAATTTGGTGCCGTAAAATTGGAATGAGAGTTAATAAGCATAAAACTGTGACCCAATATTTTACGTTAAATACAGACTTTTAACCCCAATCTTAAATTCCTGGGAGAAACCTTTGCAGACCAGTGATGCTATCATCTACATCGGGTGTATTCTGATTCCCGCCTAAACTGGAGAAAACATGCAGAATATTTGAAGAAAAAGGCGCAGCAGATACTCTGTATTTTAAAACGTTTGGCCGGCTCACGCTGGGGATGCAACAGCAAGGACTCTACAGACTACATATAAAATGTTTATACAACCAGTTACTGGTTACTGTAATTAAATCCTTACTGCTCCAAAATACACGCCATCCAATACCTTGAGAGATTTCAGAATCAAGGCCTCCGTATCATAGCTGGTACTGTTAAATCTACTCTCATCCTTGCCATACAGACCTTGACCAACACAAAGTCATTATATAAGTCCATCCAGAGAAGGGCAATAGTATTACTTCAAAAACTTAAAAGTTTGCCTAATAACCCTTTTTGGAGAAGTTATAACCTTAACAGAACTCTACATTTAAAGACTCAGGAGGTATCCATACAGTCAACCATGAAGGTAGCTTGTTCCTTGGATCTTTGTCAAGAAACTTCTATTTTGCCTCAAACATTTGTCCTTTGGACTACATTCATCTTGATATAAATCTTCAAGTTCATGTGAAGGTATTAAAGAGTGAAATGTCTCCTATAGAACTGAATATTATGACCTTCTAAACTATTGATAATCGATTCCCAACAAGTGAATAGCTATATGTTATTACTGATGGCTCCCTTCTAGATAGATATCATGATGCTGGAGTAGGTATCTTCTGCAAATTATTTATTTTTTGCTTACCACTAGGTATCTTTACTACTGCCTTCGATGGTGAGATTAAAGCCATTGCAGTAGCGGTCGAGCAAATATCACTAAAAGGCTCCAAGTTCAACAGGGCCCTAATCTTTTCCGACTCTAAATCGGCATTACAAGCTCTATCTAAAAATTACCTCTGTAATTCACAAAGGATTTTAAAATGCAAATCGTTCTTAAAAGGCTTTCCTCATAAAATCTCTTTTCAGTGGATACAGGCTAATTATGACATTGCTGGGAATCAGCATGCTGACTTTCCTGCTAAGAAAGTAGCCCTTATGATTCAAAGACCTGCTAGGATTTCAACTTTTCATTCCTTAAGGATTTTTTGTAATATGCCCTTTAAGCATAGGTTTAAAATTGAAGTTCCGGAGATGTCGAAGAATAAGAACTGGACAATCTTGAACAAGGACCCGTCCTGGGTATCTGGGGTTCCTAAAAAGCTGCTGTAGCTCATTTTAGACTTTTGAACGATCATGACTCTCTGAGATCACATCTGTACAGAATTGGCATCATCAACTTACCGGACTGTACTCTGTGTTTTTCTGGTCAGCCTATGAACACTGAACATTTGGCCGTGTACCCTGCACTAATTCTGCCTAGCCTTAATTCAACTGTCGGAAAAATATTGGAGAGCACGTGTATTATGGCACAGGTGCTATTGTAGAGTGTGGCATTTGTAAAATAAGTAATAAATAAACAATCAGTCAATGTTAAATATATTATACTGCGAAGAATTTTTCAATCTAACCTGCTCAATATGAAACACTACCAGTCACCAAAATGCTAATCAAAGAATAAATTAATTTCTAATAAAATTTTCAGAACATCAAACTATATTACAAATTATCATAGCCTGCTAGTGGCACTGAAGCAGTTTCTAACATTAGTAAGCATTTGCTAATTTTGGATGACCGTTTCATTTTATAACTTTACCGCATTCGAATGTGTCAAGAAACATAAATGTCATTAACTAATCACTGCTACTCAATAAATGATCAGATATCCCTTGAAGTTTTCCTTTTAACTCTAACATAAATAATTGTACTGTGAATTATTGCAGACTTAGAGCAGGTATAAATCAAAGTAAACTGCAAAGACTCACGTAGTTACAGAAAATATAGGATAGGAAAATTCCAATTAAAAATGATACTAACCATTTCCAGGGTATTTGAAAATAAGTTCTTCTTCAGTAATGGTATTGTATTATTAAATATTATGTAAAAATATTTATATTTCCTCATTTATTTGAAGTGAAATAATGAGAATTTAGGCTTTAATAAATGCTACCATCTGACAAATAATTTGACCAAATTTTTGTGCAGGTGATAAGAAGAAACATAATGAAATTTAAAAAAAATATCACTTCAAAATTAACTTTATTATTGAAGATTTTTCATTAGCTTACTCGTAAGTGTTATAAAAACAGTACAAAAACAAATGAGGCTATTTTAAGCCTTGTCGAGTGTAAATAATTACTCCCTGCTGTACTTCCTAATAGAATGAACATCACAATATATCTCACATGCATTTAAAAACAGTCTTTAGCAGAACTATAAGTAAAAGATTATCTGCAAAAAAATCATTAACCATCCTTTGGAAAAAATTATGTATTTTTTAAAAATATATATTAAAGTTCTTCAAATTTGTACAGCAATATGGGCTTTTTTTTCTTACTATAACTTTAAATAAACTAAAATTATACTTTATATACTGAAATTATTTTTATCTTTACTTTATAGTATAAATTTAAACTAAATACTTTCAGACTTTTTTAAAAATGTTCTTATTTCATACATATCAACTAGGCAGTCTTAAAACACATAACAAATTATCAAGACTTAAAAAAGTATTCATCGTAATGAATGTGACACAAATACAGAAAATATATTTTTAGCATTCCAAGTAACTAAACTCCTTTAATATATATATGGATAGATAGATAGATTATTTTTATAAAAAATATATAGATTTCCTCTATAATTTTATTCTTATGTCTGAAACAATTACATATTTTTACAATAACGAATGTTCCTCAGAGAACAATTAGTTTTGTTTCTGTTGTCTCGCTTCTGGACAATAACTTATAAAAACAAAGAAGGAAAAAAAAGAAAAGTTGTTTTCAACAAAGCAAAAATGGATAGCTTCGACAGTTTCTTCACTAACAAGGTATGTGACAGGAGACAGTCTAGTACGTTTTTATTTTTTCTGGATATTTTTTTCAGAATTGTACGTGACTTTCAACAATAATATTTTATTGAAGATGGTAAAGGTTTTTTTTTTCGTTCAATGTTTGTCTTATTAAAAATTTTGTTCGTTTGCAGTGGAAATGAGAAAGACTGGCATATTTGGAACAAGTTTATTTTAAGCTTTTTTATTTCGCTTTATTTGCAACAATAAAGTTACCGATATTTAATAAATAGTTTGGAATAAAACAGTAGAGAACACATTTTTTCCCGGGATATGATATTTTCGTTTTCTGGCAATCCATATCATGTTCTTGAATTAATAAAAATATCGAGAAAAAGTGTAGAAATTTTTTAAATTTTGTATAAAAAATGTATTTTCTTAAAATATTTCAATTAACTTTATATTATTAGAAATAAAATGAAATGTACTGTTATTTTAGAATTGTTTTCGGTATTTTCCTTGCAACCCATGAAATTTGGTGGTTTTGCTTTTTTGTACCAATGCACCAATTTTAAACATTTGGTAAATATAAGAAAAATACAAGCATTTTAAAAATATTTATTCATTATCTATAGTGAAACTGTAGGATAAGAAGGATATTTACTATCTCCAATTAAAAATAAAGCATCTATTCCCGCAATTCATGAAAATAATATACTGAAGTATGGAATTTATGTTTTTTAATAATTACGTAAACACAAAGAACTGCAATTTTCTTACATTGGTTTTCTTGTTCTTGCGATTCTCTATTTCAGAATTAAAGCTTCCTTTTTTTTATTTGTTAAAAATAAAAGGACATTAATTCTATCTATGAATATATGATTTTAAAGATCTATTTAACTCTATTGATATTAATGATATAATAAAAGTTACATGTAGCTTTGTTAAGTTCCAGAGTTATAAAACACATTTTCATTAATAAAAAGCTTGTAAAGAAAATTACATTCGTTATAATGATATTACATGGAAACAGAGAGAGATAAAACTTAGACAATTATCACTTAACAATGTTTTAGCACATTTATATTTATAATTTTATGAAAAAAGATAGATCGATAATAATAATTTTTATCTATATATATGTGAGTTTAAAAACTATCCATCTATCTATATCTATGCTTATAAATACTGTAGATCAAATTTTTAAGGGGAAAATACACCCAAGATTTAATTTTATCAGACATTTTAATCTTCCTAAAACTAACATTAGCCAATTTGAATATTACACATTGATATATATTTATATATTTTAGGTCCTCAAACAAATAGCTATTTTTTTGTTAAAATGGATGATTTTAATATTGATATTACCGCAAAATCTGGCGTATAAGGTGCACCACCGTATAATGCGAACCTATAGTTTCAAGTTGAAATTTTTAAATTTTAGGTATAGGTTGTTGTTATTGCTTATGCCACCTGATCGACAGTAACATCAGATCAAAGTCCACGAAAATCATCGCGGTTAAGGGCTAGAATTTTACGCCTGTCGTTAGCCTTAGCTTTGAGCCCCATTAAGATGACAGCACGATTTTGCTCGGTACAACACGATAGATGGCGACACTATTCGGACCCACTGATTTAACGAGCACGTTCTCCATGTGTATTCGGCCGATATTTGATGGCATCAGGCAATGAACTCAGGCCTTCCAGGTCTAGAGACTGATGCTCTAACCACTAGGCTACCCACGGCCCATTTTAGGTATATTCACCGTATAACATACACCCCTTTTTTTATGAAGAAACTTGAAATGTAGGTACGCAATGTTCTAATTTTTTGAGCTCATTTATTCGAGATATTATTCCAAGCTTTAGAAAAAAAAAATGTATTTCTAGAACTACAACCTTTTAAGCTTATAAGAATTGTCATTTCTTTTAAATAAACAGTATTTTGATCTAAGTAGGAGTCTAATTTTTTTTATGCTCATCTTTTTCTTTTTCTTTTTAAAGCTCTCATTTTTATACGCGGCGTGTAACTCGCACCCGTCGATTTCCATCTAATTTTTTGTGTTAAAAGTGCGCGTTATACGCTGGATTTTACGATACATATAAGTTTCATTCTAGAATAGTGATACTCCTATTTACATATAGGAATTCAGTTCTTATATATTTATCATGTAACAATTATGCAGTTAATAAAGATAAAAATATATTTTATGTTGTGTACATTTTTTGTTTTCAAGTAGTCTACTCTTAGCAAATGAGCTCTTATATCTTCCCGTCGAGGTCATCACCTTCATCATAATCATTGGGGTGAGGCAACGCAATCTAAATAAGGGAGGAGAGCGTACGATCGGTTTTGTCTGTTTTTAAAAATATTTGATATTTTTAAGTACTGCAGAGTTTATGTTGGCTGCACTTAATGAGCATCAGTGTGTAAATAAACTTTAGTAGTTGAATTTTACTGAAAAACAGTTTTCTTCATTTATTTATACTTTGAAATGTTCCGATAATAAACAAAATTTAAAAAAAACCATTTAAGATATTGTTTAGAGCATGATTGCATTATTATTTTATTTAATAATACATTTGTGTCACTATTAGTTAACAAGTTTGGAATTTATCCGCATATTTTACACTTTGTTATAACTTTGACTCACAGGCACACTTGCAATTGTTTCTTTTTCCGTTTTATTTCTGCATGCTGTTTTCATAATTACTACCTTTATGATGATTTCCTGAAAGAATATATTTACGAATAACTATTTCAAATGTGGAATCCTGAGATTTCCTATGTTTGGTTATTAACTATATTTTGGTTTCTAAAGTTAGTACAGACTACTTTTAACACTTTTGGCTTATGGCGATTAAAACTTTTACTAATTAGTATAAATATTAAAAAAATTTAGATACATTTTACCGATATTTTCCTTTTAAACTCTTTTTTCTCTAGTGATACAGATAAATCACTGGGTTGTTTGCAGTCTTTAAATATGTGTTGACCCCTGCAATCTTAGCCGCAAGAATAAACCTTTTAAAATGTTTTACTATGGCTATTTCATTTCGTCTTGATGTGTTTTTCTATATATATATATATATATACTTCCTTTCCTTCCTATTATTTGCGTCTTTCTTATTCCTTTGCTTTAACTGAAATTAAGTTAATATTTATCAAATCAAGATGTATAATTGTTTTATTAAAAAAAAATATGTATGTATTATAAAGTAGAAGATTTTTTTTTATAAGTAAGAAGACCAATTCAGTTCAAAATAAATGCCTTATTTTTCTGATTGTTTTTGCATACAATACATTATAAATAAGTATTATATTGCTTCGTAATTTTTGAAATAAGTTGCAACTGAATATATATATATATATATAAGTAAAGCGTTAGCTTCTTTAATGTTTAAAAAATACTTATTCTCATTTTCTAGGAACAGTAGAAATTTCTGTATTTATATAGAAATGTTTCGAAAATATTAATGTTTTGTAAATATTATTGTAACTTTTTTACAGTCTATGAGTGTGTGAAGACTCATTCCTTAATTATTAATTAACATGTTGTTTTACAATTTAAGTGAAATTATATTTTTATTTTTAAAATTACTTCATTATAAATAAATAAATATCTTTATTAAATTGACCATTGTTTTTCTAAGACTAGAAAATAAGTAAAATCTTTCTAGAAAAGGAAAACTTATTATTAGTTGGGATCACTATACTTGACAAAACTTTTTATCTGATTTTGATCCCAACTTAATTATTACAATAAGGGTAAAAAAAAGGGTTGTTTTTATTAAATAATTATCATACAAGAAACTTAATTGTTATAGAGGCATTCTTTTTTCATTTCCTTATTATACGTGAAAAACAAGAAATATCTTTAGTTTGTTTTATGAATTAATCGCAAAGCTATTAGTAACGTCTAACAGCAATATGTGATTTAATTAGAAATATGAGTTATATTTTATCAAAGTCATCTTAATTAATATTTCCCTTACAGAGAATTCATGCAGAGTGTCATGGAGTAAACTGCATGTCAAAATTAGTGTATTATACCTCAGATTTATGTATTTAATAAATTTATTTTCTTGGAACAATTAATCAAGGCTAAGTGACGTGAATAACTTCCTTGATATGATTAATTTGGTACGCTATGATTAGTTAATTTTTGCTCTTAAGTTACTTGTAATTCTTACAGTAAGAATAAAGTTATAAGCAAAAGAATACTTTGTTGCAGAATTGGATACAGATATTTTATTGTATGTATTTGAACTCTTTTGTAAGTTTTTTCTTCTTATAGAGCTATACAGCTTGAAATCGTCTGTTGAAAGGAGAATAAAATCATTTTATATGGATACACTAGTAATCAATTATTTTATTCCAATAACTTCAAGTGATATATTTTCGTGCAAATTTTACTACAAACGATTTTTGTTAATATTATGTTAAAACAATTGTAAGATAAATGCATTTTTTATTTAAAATACTGAACATAAATATCTATTTTAAAATAGGAATGTTTTCACAGTTATGTATATGGGAATAATTTGTTGTCTCTTTGGAATGACTTCAAGTGAAATGAACTTTTTTTATTGTTAAAGAAATATGATTTTCTTATAATTTTTACAAGTTTTAAATGCAAAAATTAACTTAAATAAATGCGACATAGCTAGAATAAATTGAAAAATAATATACTTTAAAATCTGTTTACACAAAACTATCTTCATTTCTAGATATTGTTTTAACCCAAGGATCATCTCTTTTGTTTCTTCTTTTTCATTGGCAAATATGAAAAGTAGGCTGTGTGTATAGAAGTTAGGAAATAAATATGTAACTTCCTACTGATTTAAGTACTTTTAGAACAACACAACAGCAACCAAAAATCCTTATTATATTTAAATACAAATAGTTACTTGACCCTCCGCTAGGTGCGCTACAAATAGTTCCATTCATAGGCACGTGGCATCTCTCAGATGCTTCACCTCTTACTTACGTTCAAAGATGATTTAATCATTTTACTGATGGGATTTGACATTAAAATATATTTGACATAAAACAATATTTAAAATAAAATGAAAAATTGAGATAGTTAAACTAATCAACATCAAAAAATAATGGCTAGTTATCACTGTGTAACCATAGGTTACATTTTAAGATGCCTTAGTGCAGTCTTCACTAATCACCTTACAAAATTCAAGGAACATGGAATTTTCTCTATAAAACATTACAAAAGTTTAATAATTTTTTCTTGATGTTCTGGAAAGAAGAAGCAGTACCTTCTTTTCTAAGTTCCTGGTGATGTTTCTCTTGATTTTCCGTCTTGAATGGGGCGTTGTATATCAGATGTTTCTTCAATCATGAGTCAAAATGAATGAGGCATGTGAATTGTTATACTCAAACCGTCTGCACCTGTGCTTTTTCAAAATTTCGTGACCTAGTTTTTCTTGTTGTGAGCTCAATGATCTGAGTTAATTTGATTTCTATATAGATATTTTGGGGGTTCATTCCAGCTATATTGAAGATTGAATAAAATGCAGTCACTGACTAGGTACGCTGCATCCCTCAAAAATATCTTAACAGAAAGCAAAAAAAAAAAAAAAAAAAAAAAAAAAAAAAAAAAAAAACGTGCAGCAGTTACAAAAAAACTAGTTTAGAATTAATTTCATATAAGACTGAAAACTGCACTATTTTTCAAGAAAGAAAAATCAAAAATAATGAAATAGTATAAAGTTA
Source organism: Trichonephila clavata (assembly GCA_019973975.1). NCBI lineage: Eukaryota > Metazoa > Arthropoda > Arachnida > Araneae > Nephilidae > Trichonephila > Trichonephila clavata. The sequence goes on along the minus strand of BMAO01016847.1, from coordinate 170,722 downwards.
CAAATACTAACGTTGTTGCTTGCGCTGAATCTATCAGATTCAATGGTCCCTGTCACCCAAAACGTGAAGCAATTGCCCGCGTCCTTGACACTGAATCCTAGAAAAAGTGACGAAAGGCAGATAGAAGAAGGAGGGATGGGTTCCATCCCACCGTGTGGACACAGCACCAAAACTATTTTTTATGTGCATCTTGTAAGTTACACTTTTAATCTTGAACTAAGCTGATACTTATGGTTGTGACAATTATTTTGATAAAAACATTATTTTGTATAGTTACATTATAAATCAACGAAAGAAGTCTCATTAGTTTGAAAATTTTGACTTCATATAATTTTGATCCGATCATGTCTATGTTAAATGAAGGATAAATGTATTATGTCAAAGGTGTATAAGTATAATAATTTGTAAGATACGTAACTTTTCTTTCTATTAAAGGACAAGTCAAAAAAAAAAAAATTTGAAACCAATTCTTTTTATTTCCAAAGACTATTTAAAATATCTGAAAAAAATACATGGATAGCAAAACCGCTTTTAAAAATGAAGTACTCTGAAATACACTTAACTCCAAAATGCTTGAAACGAAATATAGGTAAGCATGAAAGAATTAGTGGTCCCGACAAACTGCTAATTATTTTCTTTTTTTCTCTCTCTCTTAACGTAAAAAAAAATTGATTAGCCCGAAAAGAGTTCCCTTCTGGAAATGAACGAGGTATGGAGAACACCAACCATGCTGGTAAGGTGTTAGAGGGGCGTGAAATGAAAGAGAGGAGGATTCACATGTTTCAGTGAAAGGAGACTAATTTGCCTTTGAAATTCCAAGTTATTGACACGAGCCAATTTTGCTTATCTAAGTTGTTTTCACCCTCCTCTCCACCTCTACAATCACCACACAAAAAATAGCTCATCTCTCATCAATTGTTTTTGGAATTCTGTAACGAGTACACCGCAGTATGAGTAAATTTGGTGAGTTCAGTTCGCGTTTCTTATTCTTGTATTTCAGAATTTTTTATAAGCACAATGGTAAAGAGTTTAGGGGGAAATCGTTGAAATGATGATGGAGTTTCTTAAGGCTTTGACCAAAAGCTGAAGACGAAAATGGAAATATATAAAGATTTTGGTATTCCTAAATGTTATACTAAATTTCAGTGAGCTCTTTTCTTTTTTTTGTGAATGTTTTTGTTTCATTGACTTTTTATAAAATACATGCATGTATACATATCTATGTGAAATTACTCTAACAGACATAACTCTGTTGAAAATATTTTTAAAGCGATATCCTTTAACAAGAAAAAAAATATTTCAGTCCCCTCAGTTTTGTGTTAAGCGATTTTCACTATAATTGCAAAAGATGAATAAAAAAACATATAAATGCTAGATATTTGTAAAATAGAACATTAAAAAATTAATATTCTAAAGAGATTATAAGTCTTCATTTTAATATAAAAATCTATCTTTGACAAATATTCAGTATTTAAATGCACGGCGGAAAAAAACCAAATCTCTAAGCATTATGTTAATTTTTTTTCATGTATTTAATGAAAACATTTACTCGTACAAAATAATGTATCATAAAAGCGCATTTTTTTTGCTATTAAATTTTTAGTCGTTTACAGCAATTTGAGTAGAGATTAAGCTTTGAACTCTTAAAAACATATCTTAAGATTTTGCTTTCCGCATATCTGATTATTACTGAAGTTATAAGTGAAATTAATTTCTGAGTGTAAAATTTTCTATCAAAGTTACAAATAAAAATAAATGATCTGAGAACGACATAAGACTCTATTTAGAATTTTAAAAAATTGCTTACACGCTTTTTAAAAGGCTTATGTGAAATATAAAGAAAGTTCTTTATTTATTAGAAAAAAGATAATGCTAATTAATTTAAAACACTTTAAGAAAATGTAACGATTTAAAAACTTAGATTAATGCAGTACTTTTAAAAAGCACTACTGAATAGTAAAATTCAATTCACTTAAACAATATTTCAAAGAAAAATAAAACTCTGTAGGCGTAATGCAAATATTTAAATTAAGTTAACTTAAAATGTCGGAATAAATTTATAGAATGTGTGCAAAATATTCTATTTAGTATCTAAATAAAATACTAATAAAAACCATATTATTTTAAAAACGTATTGCTTTAATAATATTACAGCATGCCAGTAATTCAAACTCATTCTTAAATTTTTAATAAATATTATTACTTTAATATCAGAAAATTTTTGTACACCTTTATAATCTGTATTCTTACATAAAGTGTAATAATTTGAAAAAAAAAATCAATAAATACTTAATCAACTTCAGTCAAATTTTGTAGTTCAATTGCAAAATTAATTTTTGGTGTATAAAAAAAAACGCATTTCATATTTTATTGATCTGAAATAATATTAGCCACGCATTCTATAATTGTAAAAAATAATGAAAAATAAATTTAAATACCAACAAAGGAAACTGTAATTTCGTTAGTTGTGAATTTTAATTTATTCGTAGAGAATGAATATAACAATTATCAAGATTGCTAGAAATTGAATTTTTTCCGGAAAAAAAAGTTACTTCGTTGCTTCCTGAGAATATAATTAAAAATTATAAAGATGCTTCTCTTTTAGAATATATTGAAATGTTTTACTTCTTATATTACTGATTCTAGAGCACTTAAAAATTTCGTTACATGTATGCATCTATAACACTGGTAAAAATCAAAATTTTAAGCAGACATCCGTTACATATTCATTATGTATAATGATATATTCATGAGTATGTGTGTATGATGAGAGAGAATTTCAATATTTGTATGATTATATTCATCCATTGCTTAGATCGATTCACAATGGGGTCCACTTCACCTTTTTCTAACAAAGAACAATACATTCGGCTGGTTAAAGAGATAAGGAAAGAAAGTCTTCTAAAAGTAACTACATGGCAAGAGTTTTTCGAAGATTTACAACTTTGAAGAAGGGTAAAGAAAGAAAAATAGTGTTCTACAAGCTCCATTTATGTAATCCCATTTAAGTTACCACTTTGTTGAGCTTATATATTTTAGAAAATAGTATAAGAATAGAAAAAAATGGTAAAAGAAAGAAAGAAAAAAACAATAATTTTGAAAAGTAAGGAAAAGGAAAAATGCCGATGGGAAGAGAAGAATATAAAAGAAAATATTTGAAGAAGCGATCAAGGCTGTTATACTCTCCAGAGTACGCGATAGAAAGTAGTTTGTGAAGTTATCAATCCCCGCAAAAAATTCCTTGTATAGAGAAAGTCTGACTTATCAGTGTTTGGATGTGTTCTCTCTGATGGCACATCGTTGCAAATGTTTCGTAGTAACATCTAGCGGAAGTTGGGGAAAGTTGGAGGGAATAGAGTGTATTTATCCGTCGTATTGAAGCGCTTATAGTCTTCGAAGATTGAAAGATTGAATAAAATAAAGGGAGAGAGAGAAAATTGGAGCGATTGAACTGAAGAGGAAGAACCTGAGAATGTCGCAACAAAAAACTATTTGGGGAATAAAATGGAAGGAATTGATTTCTAAGTAGTCTCTTATTATTGAAAAAAAAAGAAAATCTTTTGTTCCAAAGATATTTAACCAGAATGATAGTAACATTAAATATTTTTTTTTTTTGTAATAATTATATTTTTAGTAAGCCAAGCATTTTAAACCTTGATTGATTCTACTTCAATTTTCATGTAAAATCATATAAAATTACATATGAAGGGTAAATATATTTCACATAACAACGTTTTGAAAAACTTATTCATTAATAACGTGTAAACCGGATCTTGCTTTTAAGAGTATGAAATCCATGGTTTTTGTTCTTTCAGCGAGAAAAGTTTGAAATTATAAAGAAGTATGTTTTTTTTTTGGGGGGGGGGGTCTTCTACTCACATCGTAACTATGTCTGGGTCAAAACTTTAAAATAATTTTTCTCACATTTTAAGGAAACTAATTGAGCTCAAATTTTCTATAAACGATTAATTGAATTATAATACGATTTTGTAATTATAATTAGTAAAAAATAATTGATTAAAACTACTTATTTAAAGAATTACAGATATGGAAACTTTGACATCCATTTTGGCGACTTGGGTCAAAAATTTAAAAGGTTTTTATTTCACCTTCTTAAACGTTCAGTTGAGCTAAAAAATTTATACACGATTTTTTTTCGATGACAATACGATAACTTGATTACAATTAATAAATATAATTGATTAAAACTAAATTTTACTCAACTTTTCAATTGCTTACCACGTGAAACAGTGAAATATTGAAATCAGCAAATTAAACTATCCGCTCGTAAAAATTATTTAAAACTAATTATATATATATGTATATATATAGGTGTGTGTGTGTGTAATGACTTCTTCTAACACTCTTTAACTTTACTCCGTTAAATTATTTTCTAATTCTTGATACAAGACAGTTATAATCTTAAATCTTAATGTAACTACAGGCGCGCATTTGCATCCAATCACGACTCCTGTTACAAAGGAGTCGTACGACCTTCACCGCCAGTATAAAACTCGGAGCAGTCAGTTGCTCGCTCTCTGTGTACTTTGAATTTTTGTCAACAATCTGTCCGCGTCGCTGATAAGTGTTGCTTCTGCTTTATGTGTGTGCTTAGCTCCATAAATTATGTTAATGTGATTGCATTTGATTATTGGTGATTATAAATTAAAGAAGATGACACTAACAGTGAAGAAGATTTCTATGAAGAGACACCAAACATAAATAACATTCGAAAATTCTACAACGCCGGTCACACTACAAAAATCTTCGCCCCAAAAAATCGTCGCAATTTCTTATATATATATTTTGAACAGATTCAACTAAAGTTATAAAAAAGTATGTTTCTCAAAATGTGAAGTTTTAAAGTATACAAAAGACAAACTTATTATCCTTCTCTAAAGGTAATTTTAAAAAAATGTCTGAAAATATCACAAAAAAATATTTGATGCTAAAAATTTGCATTTCAAATTTATTTAAGATTCTCCATTTATGATAACATGTGTCTGTAAATTCCTAATATTAACAAAAATGAGAAGAAGAAAGACGAAAAATAGATATGTATTATAAGTCGTAAAATTTTATGATTCATACAAATAGTATTTGTTTATTTTCTTTCTTTCCAAATTTTCAGTATATTATTTCCATTAAGTATCTTAAAATAAAAAGAAGTGTTTATAGTAAAATTCATAAGAATATATATGCATTAAATGTTATGATTTGAAATATTTGAAAATAATTTTGCAAATGCAAAACCTATTGCTGGTTTTTCAGGTATGTATTTGTTAAAAACTGACTTTATATAAGTAGACATCCATGGTTACTCAAACGAGTTCTAAGCGATGTTCGCTGAAAATGCTTTATTATTGGAATTAGCAACATAGAAACCGGTATGTATTAATTTGGGGTTAATTCTTAATTAAGGTTCTACCGGTTCTCCTACAGAGGTTGATATCAGCAATATTTTAATCTCGCTGACAAAGCGTTTGAAATTCATCCGGAACTCATTGCAACGTTGTTAAAATTTCTGAATATCAGAGCAATTATTAAAACTGCACAAATGACCCCTAAATGAACTTTATTAAGATTAGATGAGAAGAATTTAGAGCTGTTCTATGACTAACTATATTTTGAATCTGTGAATCTATTCATGCAAAGTTCAAAAAAATATATTACATAATAGATAGGAAAAAAATTGAAATTTAATGTTAAATTAATAAATAGACTTTTAATTTTAAGGCGGATTGTCAGAGAGAGAAACAATTTGGTACTTTCGAGCATTTTTTCTTTATATAATTTTGATTTTTTTTTAATATAAATCATATGGAAAAATCTTATTTAAATTTTATAAATAATAGTTTTGTTTTCTAGAGTGGTTAGTTTACTTTTGAAATGAAAATTGATTTTTTTTCAAGTTTTAAACAATTTTTGATTGAAACCTATAAAACAGATAATAAATTAGAAATATAAAAAACAAAACATTTTTAACCCAGCATCACTCGCTTGAAAAAAGTGAACGAAAACTCTCGCGCTGCGTATCTCATACCAAACGGCATTTACAGTGTGTTTTTACTGTAAAATTTGTATGCAAAGGTTAAAAAGGAAGAAAAGTAGGAAGTACAACATGTTTAATACGTTTTTCACGCGTAAATTTTGTTTTTCTGTTCTTTTTATAAGGACATTCAGTGCATTGTGTATACACTCCATTAATCGTGTCGTGGGTGAGTGCGATGTTTTCACTGGATCTTAATTTTTTTTTTAATCTGTGTCTTTTTCGAACTAAACACATAGGATTTAACTTCTTTGTTCTTTAAATTTAAAAAAAATGGAATTTCATTCTTATTTTCTCTTATTTTGTTCCAGCATTAGTTATTTTTTTCAAAAGTTCATCTGAAAGTGGATACGATGTGTACCAGTTATCTCCTTTAAAATTACGTTCTTCTCAAATGTTTTTAAGTTTCTATATATAAAATATTTTTTTTCCAATTAAATCGGGATCGATCTCAGTGAAGGAATCATGCTTGCTGTTATACTCTTCATTTGTTTTTTCCTTATCATACCCGCAAAGAGAATTTCTTCATCTGAAAATACTTTTGCGTACTATATCTATCAAATACTGTATTTATTAAATTACTTAAATATCACATTCCTTCATCATAACTACTATAATACACCATAGAATAAGGAAGATTTAAAACGTGTTCATGCATTCAGAACTGAAACGGTGATTCACGCACAGGGTATGACATACCCGAAGAGGTGATATTCAAAAATATATATTTAGAATTCACCTACTAGCTACGGACCCTCAAAGAATATGATCTGAAAGTCGACGAAAAACTATCCATTTTACAAAAAAGGTTTATAAGATGCGTTGAAAAAAGTTAGACAGTGGGTATGACACACCCTGCGAGAGTAGTGCCGTTTTAATAACCAGAATCAATAGTTATGAAATGTGTGTGTAAAATGCAATCCAATGCAATTTTCAACTTGCCAAATGTTCATCAAAATTGTGTATATGATTTTCTTGTGTAATATAAAGTATAACAAGTTTTTGCTCAGTGTTTATACATGGGGATGATAAAAGAATGAATCTTTTCCAAAAATGTATTAAAATTACCAAGAGGTAAAGGTCCTAAAAAGCGTTACGTTAGAGGAAACAAAATACACCTTTGAATGGAAATATGTGTTTTAAGGTATGCGCACAAGAATGAGGTGCGACTTGCACAAGTACGATAAAATAATACCATTTTCAAAATTTATACTGGTATAACCTATATTTAGTAACCGAAACATGATATTTAAATCAAAAAAGTGAAAACTATCAAAGAAAAAGGTAGAATAAAGCTGCAGCGGTATTAGTTGGGAAAAAAGGAAGCACTAGGCAGTGTCAGAGAAAGGTAAATACAATCGTGGCTTTCATAAAAACGCTATTTTTTTCCTTTGACGTCACACTCAACATCGTATTCTGTTTTCAATCTAGGTTACCGAATCTCTCTCAAAAATAGAAGAATATTCGAAGGTATGCGGAGAGATTTTCATGTCTGAAGAGGGACACTATCATAGCTGACGTCATCGCCTTACGCGAAGAAAAAAGCATTGTGATTTGAATGTTGTGTCTTGCTGTCTGTTATTGATCAGGAATAATATGCTTCTGATAGGGAAATGACGTGGTGAAATTGCATAGCATCATTACCCGAATGAACATAATTCCGTAGAAATCACCTACGTCTAAGTTAAATTTCCTTATATATATAAAAAACGTGAAATTAAAAAATATAATTCGTAGTTAAAGATATTGCGAAATAAATGTAGAATAACATGTTTAAATTATTTCCTCCCATCAGTAAACATCTCTAGGCCTAGTTTTAGTCTTTTATAAACTTTATTTGGCCGAGAAGAATCGGTATGAAATTACCAGACCTGGAATAGTTTTAGAAATTATTTTTTTAATTTAAAAAAGCAATTCGTAAACCATACCTTTAAAAAGCAGCCATTAAATCAAAGGAGCCAAAGGAATTTCTCATTGAACATGCTAATTTGTTATTTATTCATTATTCAAACTATTCATTCTTCAGAATAGAATAATTTATTTAAAATGAATAACGAATTCTAAGCCAAAGAAATGTTTTTCTGCTATTCTATAAAAAAATTACTGAAGTTATACGCATCTTTAAAAAATAAATCCATTATATTACACACAATTGTATATATGAAGATTAAGTTATATTATCAAAACCATGGATGAAAATATAAAATAAAATAAATATCAATGCCTTCTAAGACCATGCAGTGAAAACCACTAGCTTCACCTGCTGATAGGGATTTCTTGGATATTTTTTATGTTCTCAACTTTTATTTATTTGCAAATAAATCAAACAAAACAGTTGGATCCTTAACACAAGAGTTCAGGTAAAAGTGATAGTGGTAGCTAAATGTTCCTCACTGATACAATTATTTTGATATAAATAGTTTAACGATACATTTTAGAGAGATTAGTTGGATTTTTTAATCATTATTTTTTTCTTTTATGCATGTATCACGTAGAATACAGTCAGATTTTTGATCTTGTCATATATTTTTTTATGAAACACTGTTCACACTTGATTATAAATAAATAAATGAGTATTTGATTAAAAATATTATTTATATATAGAATACAAAATAAATCTTTTTTCATAAGGTATCAGTCATGCAAGAGCTGAGTAAGATTCTAAAGGTCTTGTGTTTTATTTTTTAATTGGGAGCATGTTATAACTTGGAGTTTTAATGCTCTATCTTATTTACATTCTCTGGATAATAGTAGCAGTAATTTTTAATGCAATTTTACAGTAAAAAATAGCTCTCTCTCTCTCTTTTATATATTTATATATATATATATTATATATATATATATTTCAAAAAATATACTAAAATAGTTATATACCTAAGATAACTATAGTCATAATAGATAAGATTTAGCCACAGAAATACTAAAAGCAAACTCCCAGCCTTAGGAACTAGGAATGAGGTTTAAACAAAGTTTTCTGGCCAGCCAACCTTCACCTGAATTTGCCAGTATTCTGGGCCATAGGGAAAGGAATAATTTTCTAGAGAAGTTTAACTATATTATAGATAAAACCATAATCTATTAATGTAATACTATAATGTTATAGCCTTTAATAATTACTAAAATATTTAAAATCAAAGCTAAACTAATAGAAGACTTACCATGTGAATACATATTCGCCTCTTATGGACAATAACAGTAACGCATATAATTATTATGTATTGATAAAGTAGCATTATTACTATATATATACTTTTAAAAATTCTATATTTTATTTTAAAAATTTATAGAAAATAAAAATACCAACCAGGCATAAACGATTAATTTTTAATAAAATATATTATTACAAAATTACTTAGCTAGAGGCGCCATCTACCTAAAACTGTACAACTGAAAAAACTTTTTTTTATTTAACTGTTATATAACTTTTTATAAATTTAGGAGGGTAACTGTGTTCTATACAATGTTTAATAAAGTTATTAATATTTAAATATATATTAGATTTATCATTAACTAATACCTTGTTACGATAAATATAATTGAAAACAATATTTCGATAGACTGAGATAGAAATGTTTGAATTCCAGGAAGGAACTTTAAGAATGTTAAAATTAAAATCAACTCTTTTATCATAAATATTGCTATGTAATTTATAGTCCTTAATACATAATGATACATCCAAGTAATTAGTTTTAACAGGATTATTATTAATTTTAAGTAGCTTTAAATATCCCAGATAAAAATTGATATTGGGATTATAATTATTATTTTTACCAAAAATAATTAGGTCATCTATGTATCTAAAATGTAATAATCACTATTAATAATAAAATTATTTTCGTAAAAGTGTAAATATAAATTAGCCAAATTATTGCTAGCAGGGCCACCTTGAGGCAAACCTTTGGTTTGTTTGTACAGAGAACCATTAAAATTAATGTAGTTTTCTTTTAGGACAAAACTTATTAGAGTGCTAAATTTTTGTAAATTAATATTAAGGTTATAATTTCTATGATTATCTAAAATTACCCTAATTACATCATTGACATTAATAGAATTAAAAAGATCTTCAAAGTCATAACAATGAACTGAATAAATATTTTTATCTTTAAAAAAATCTATAGTTTCTTTACTATTTTTAATTATAGCTTTATTACAATGCTTATTGATGAATTCTTGCAAAATATTGTGCAGCATTTTACCTGCAGCAGTGATATAAGTTTTAAAACCATTTGTTACTGTTCTAAATTTAACAGGATTTTTCTGAAATTTAGGTGTTAAAATATATATGGAAACTTAATCTTATGAATGGAAACATTCAATTTTCTGTATATAGCAGTGATTCAATTAGTAATTTCTTTATCTGACAATTCTAATCTATTGAAAGATTTATTGTTTAAAAAATGTTCATTAATCATAGTATTATAAAAATACTTACAGATAATAGCATAATTACCAGGCACTTTATCTATGTAAACAATGATAAAATTCTTTTGTAAATCATAAATTTTCTGTTTTACATCTTTATAAGTGAGTACTGGTTTAGAACAATAGTTAAATTTCATCAGGTCTTTTAAAATATTGTACTTAAATTCATCAAATGCCTCTAAAGGCAAACCATATTTAACTGCAGATTTAGTAATGAAATTATTTATATCATTATTAATTTGATTTTTAACACTATTATTGTTGTTAGAAATTGTTAATCTAAAACTAGTGCCTTTACTCATGATATCTTTTAAAATTCCATCCTTGACTATATTTAAATTGCCTGTTACTACATGTTTGTGATAGCTATCAATAAATTCATGATAGTTCTTACATTTACAGTCATCTATGTCAAGAGAAGGTGAGCTATTATTGTAATTAAAGATAAATCTGCCCATCGTTTTATTATATTTAAAAGCTTTTTTAACTATTACATTCCTAACAGGAAAAAGTGACAAATGTCTATTAAATACACTAGAAAAATTAACTTTATCAAATGTATTATTCATGAATAATAAAGTGCAGTATTCTGTAGTAGGTTTATTAAATTTATTGACATTTATATTGAATTTATTAAATAAAAAATTATTAATGTCTTTAATGATGTGAACTGCATGACACACCTTAAAGCACTCATTATTTAAAATTTCATCCAACAGTACAATTTCATTTTTATGAAGACCAAACATGAAGTATTTGATCTGCTTGATATTAAAGTTTAATTCAAAATCATCTATAATAGCTTTAATATTATCAATTAAAGAATTCTTATCTCTGTTTTTCCTTTTAGTTCTATTGCTTCTTGAGTTTCTATTAAAATTCTTAACTGAATTGGAAGCAGTATAAAAAATTCTTTGTTATTGCTCTGTAACATAATTTGGAGTGTGATTTTAGCAAGGTATAAAACATTAAGACCATATGGATGTATTGTATTAAAACTTCTGATAAAATGATTTTCCCACCATAATCTGTGCTTAGAATTTGGTACGATTTTAATAATCGACAATTCGACATTATTAAATCCATGCATTTGAAAGTGTCTGAGATCAATTTTATTAGAATTGTTGGTATAACTGAAGTTTTTAACATCATGTCTATGTTGATTAATCCTAATATATATATCCTATATATATATATATATACAATGTTTTTATGTATATGTATATATATATATATATATATATATGGGAGAAATTTAACAGACAAAGGCAACATACCTAAGATTTAAAAAAAATATGATTTTTAATTTCTATATCCATAAATGAACATATCACAAAACTTTTCTCTAATTTTAAATAAACGATGTAGAAAAAAATTGAACATTTATATATCTCCTTTTTTTTAAACACACAATGCACATTGCATATTTCTTGGAATATTCAGGAAAAACAATAAAACACTGAACAGTAAGAAAAAAGTACAAATTTTTACTGAAAAAAGAAATATTTTTACATATTTTGTCCAGGGAGAGAGAATCAGAGGATATATCATTGTTTTTTTTTCTTTGAGAAGCGAGAGCCAGGTATAAAATAACTATGCATTGAAGAAATATCCTGCAACAGAAAATAATTCGATAAAGTGCAAAGGAAAAGTGACGAATTCTCTAATCAGTTTAAGTACAAATTTTTCTAATGTTTATAGGAAAAGTACAAAGAACCTGAATTGAATGAAAAGGACAGAATCCAGAAAAATATCAATCGCGCCTTTTTTCCCTTGAGAAATCATGTTAAAACTCTAGAAAACTTTTGAACTCGTGGTCTTAGGATTAAGTAGATAGCTAATTACAATAATGAAAAAATTCTTTTGGAAAGGAAAGGTTTTCCTTATATCCGAGTTACCTTTCCGAAAAAGAATACTTGAGTATACATTAAAAAATACACAAAAATAAAAAAGTAGGAATTATTTAATTAAATTAAGTTATTCTATGTGAAAAATCACTGATTAAAGTCGCTAAATTTAGCAATTCTTACATTTAAAAATGCATAAAAATTTTTAAATTATAGTGTAAGGGACTCGGAACGATTGTCTTATGTGCGTTAATCTTAGGATAATTAATGCTATTAATTATATATTTGTTAAAGTAACATATATAGAACTCCTTTAAGATAGTGAAAGTCATTCTTTAGATCATGTTTTTGCTATTGAAAAGAGGTTAAATAAAAAAATGATGGGATCAAATTTTTAGGTTTAATTATTTTTAATGTTTTTATAATAAATTAATTGATTTTGTAAGACAAATGTTCCTTTTTTGTGTATTCAAATCTTTTTTTCTACAATCAAATTCTTCTCGCATTTAATATTTTTTAGGTGTCTTCAGTCAACTGATATTGTAGTTTTGAGTAGTAAGTGAGCTCAAAATTTATTTTAAAATTCATGCCAATAGAAAAATATTTTTCAAATAAGCATATATATTCTTTCAAAAAGTATAGTGAAATGTATTCTACTTTAATAGATTAGAAAATTGTATTTCTTCATAACCATAGAGGTTTCTGCATTCTCTTTTAATATTCAATATCATAAAATAATATGCAAAAGTAAACTGTAGATCCTTTTCTCCAAATTGCAGTTTTCTATGGAATTTACGTGAAAGACCCCATTCCACATTCTTTTCTGATAAACATATTTTTAGAACAACCTTTTAACGATTAAAACACGCATTGTGTTATTTCTAGCCTGAAATTCTTTTAAGCAGTTTCTACCGCTAGTTGCAAATAGCTTAAATAATAAAGAGCTAATTTTTTATCAACTTTGGGTCTTTTATACAATCTTTAAACTGTTTTAAAATTTAAAAAAATGCTCCATATTGTTCTTATAGTATTATTCTGCTACTCGTTGTTTTTATAATATAATATATTTATTTAGCTGCTACTATGATTATTTTAGAGTATAATGTACTTTCACCTTACAAAATTTAGCATTAACGACGAGGTTAATTAAATTAAAAATATAAGTTATGTAATAGAGAGAGGGAAAATCCGAGTATGGCATTCAAAAATTTTAAATTTTATAAAGGATATCTAATGGGGTAACAACTATAGTAATATATATATATGTTTATTCATATCTAAAGATTCGAGTGCATCGAATATTAGTGGTCGTATTTATGTTAAGAAGATTATCGCTAATTGATTTAAAGAAATTTTCTAGGTGAAAATAATTTTTCGGATGAAAAATTAAATAGTCTTTACTTGTGTTGGTATTAGAACTTCAGAAATTTCTAAGAATATTCAATTCAATTCAAATCTAAATACATCCAATATTGTTCTTGGGTTAGTATTGGAGACTCAACAAGTCTTTGTCTGCCTTATATTGTAAATTTTTCTTAAAAACATATTAATATTAAGAAACAATAAGGAAGACACACCATAAGGCACACAGATTTTCTATTCTTACAGGATAAATTAAAACTGCACAGTCTATATTTAATAGGATGATATTCAATAAAACATTATTTATCAATACTTTTTATATGTGTACCAGTTGTTATAAGAACAATTAATTAAAAAAATTCCTAGAGTATGGTGATGACACTTTAAGCCTTGGATGGCAAAATAATCTCCTGGGTATAAAATTTTAAAAATAATTGAAGTGCATAAAAATAAACACAAATTCACTGTTAACAACACACACAGAGAGAAGCTTTCAAAATTTAACTTAAATAATTTAAGAAAACATTGTTTTAACTTTTTGAATAAATGTGACTGCAGTACTGAAGTGTAAAAATTTCTTGTTTGTTAAAACAGCTTTTAAATATTTCCAAAAAAAAAAATAATTAAAAAACCTCCTGGAAATCTATATATACATTACACTCATAGATAATATTTGTCAATTTAGCTGTGTCACTTTGTGCAGATGTAAAAAAGAAATAAAACACCCATCAAATTATGTTCTGAATGTTAGATAAAACTGATAGTAATATAAATATTTGAAAAAAGAAAACAAATCATAATGCTAAATGATTAATATAAATAGTGTAATCCTTGTAATTCATTGAGTTTTAAAAAAGCCTTTTTTTTCAAGAATTATATTGTTAGGTAGAAGTGATTTTTCTTTGTAAAATAAATATATGTTTTAAATTTTCTTTAATTCTTCATAAAAGTTTATATATAGTGCGTCAGTTTTTAAATAAAAATAGTATATTGAAACACGCCAGCCTTATTGTTTTTCCTGCAGCAACACTCTCCTTGTAGGAAAAGTTTCAGTTTTGTAGTTGAAGTCCGCTTCCCAGCGTCAACATGAATGAGATTTTGGCAACTAAAAAGATGTGATTCGGGTTACCAGATTAATAGCAAATTTAGCGAAAATTCTAATATCACCAAGGAACCCTCAATAAGTCTCTGGGGTTTATCTTTCTTGAATTTTCCTGCGAGACAAAAGTCGAGTTATTTTAGAAGAGAATCAGTCGCGTGCGTTGATTGCGGTATAAGAGAAATACTTCATCTGTCTTGAATTCCTGCTTGTGGAAGTGTTTAGAGAGCTGTTTCTGGAACGCTGTGAAGCTTGCTTATAAGAAGAATGTTTTGCAGCTTTATAAGTAGGCTGTTATATTTTTTTGTAAATATACGTTGATTTATCCCTTTGCAGTCATCTGTTTGTCCTATTAAAATAATTAATCTAGCATTATACAAAAAAAAATTAAGTCGTCGGTTACTTTTTATCCAGGAAAATTTGCAACAATATTGTTGAATTATCTGGCGTTTATAATTTCTTAAATTAAAAATAAATTATTTAACTAAGAAAAAACTTATTTGGTAAAGCTTTTTTTAAAAAAAAAGAAAGTGCACTGAATGTTAAATAGTTATACTAGTGGTTGGAAAAATTACCACAGCTTGAACGACTCATTTGAACGTATTTAAGTTTTTTTCCACAAATGATCTGTATAAGCACAAAATAGGAGATTAAATTTCAAAGAAAGAAAATAATGTATTATCTAGAAATTTAATATTTGGTTTAGCAATTATGTATTAAAATAAGAGCATTTATACGATTTAGCAATTAAATCAAAAATTTTGAACTTGTATTTGAGGAAAATTATTTTAAAATAGTTTTATTTGAACTGAAAGTTTGTATATTTTATTTACGTGACAAATATTACGAGTTTAGCTTTACACATTTTTTCCAGTTATCAAATAATTCTAGTAAAATAACAAATGTAAATATTGACATACAGAGACCTGATTAGTATCAATGGTTTTATTATGTAGGTGTAATAATTACGTGGTTATTTTATTTCTCTGAGTGAGATTTAATATTAGAATCAAGTACACAGGGGCAATTTTATATTCAGCAGAAATCTGTATTTCGTCTTCAAACCAACCACAACAGATATTCGAACTTCACAAATATGTGATGCTAAAAATGATAATATTATACAAAATGATGCTCATAATTTCAATGCAGAAAAACTCATCATCTACTATCGGTTTAAGTTCAAAGAATGATTAACTACTAAGTTGCCTTTTGTTTTTGCCACTTGCCGTAAAATCTAGGAAGCTTTTTTTGACATTTGAGACTTTTTAGGGTGTATTTAGAAATATAGATATCTTATCCATTTATAACTTACTTTTAAATTTTGGTTACCAAGAACATGTTTTAAAAGGATTTGCCAACACAGCTAAATGACTTTAACGCATTCAAAATACCTTTAAATGTTGTTCTTTAGCGTTGTGTGTTTTAAACGAATCATTCACATTTGCAAACTTTTCTAACATTTTTTGTCTAAATGTTTGCTTCACAATACAAATGTTCTACAATAAGCATTACCTTTATCACTCGTATCCAACATATGTACACTGGTGTGCAAAAATTAAGGACGAAGTCGAAAAATTAGCATATCAGCTGAACGAAGAGGCAGAGCGGACAAAAAGACCAATCAGGAGATTAAGTGAGGTGATGTACGGTAGCACATGCGCAGATATGCAGGTAGACGTAATGGGGAGTGTCTGAGTAGTAAAGCATGTTGTCGGTGTAAGATTAGTATTTCTGGCAAAGAGATTGCACACCGTATAGCAGTAAAAATCACACCGAGTTGCTGCCTCAGCGAGAAATGGCGAATAATCAATCTGTTAGACGACATCTGGATGATTTTACCCGAGGTCGAATCATTGGGAAGTTGGAGGAAGGTCGCAGTGTGACAAGTGTGGCTGCAGAGTTCGGAATTGCTCACAGCATCGTTTCACGACTTTGGAGACAATTTCAAACTACAGGAACAGCTATCCGGGGGTTCAGTAGTGGTCTTCCAAGAGGAACCACACCCGCAGATGACCGGTATATTGCCTTACAGGCCAGAAGAAACAGGCGGCAGACAGCGGGAGAAATCGCTAGACACACGACACAGGCGACTGGACGACCGATATTGCGTTTTACCGTGGCCAGAAGACTGCACGGTGGTGGTCTGTTTGCACGACGCCCTGTACGGTGTGTACCTCTAACGCCTGCCCATCGGAGAAGGCGTTCTCTGTGGTGCCGGGAATACCGGAATTGGAGAGAAAATGAATGGGGACGAGTACTCTTTACAGATGAGAGCAGATTCAGTCTGAGTAGCGATTCTCATCGCATACTCATCTGGAGAGAGCGGGGAAGCCGCAATCCTCCCTCGAACATCATTGGAAGAGACAGGTATGGAGGTGGCGGTGTTCTCGTTTGGGGAGGCATCATGCTTGGTAGTCGTACAGACCTTCACATCTTCGACGCAGGTTCAGTCAACGGGACCCGTTATTGTAACGAGATTCTTCTTCCATATGTGCTTCTTTTTAGAGGCGCTATGGGTCCGCAGTTCCTTTTCATGGACGAGAATGCACCATGTCATCGCACAGTAGCTGCCGCACAGCTCTTAGAGAGTGAGGATATTGAACGTATGGATTGGCTGGCACGATCTCCGGATCTCAATCCCATCGAGCATGTATGGGATTTTCTAGGCAGACGCTTGGCAGCTCGTACCTTACCACCAGTAACGATTCCGGAGCTTCGATTGGAGCTGCAAGACGAATGAGCAGCGATGCCTCAACAACTCATTGACACCCTCATTCTCAGCATGGGCAGACGCTGTGAAACCTGCCTAGCAGTCAGGGGAGATCATATCCCATACTAAAGACCGGATATTTCTTGCTGGACACCCATCACATGGATGTTTCGGCCTTTAGTCGCATTGGGCTCCATGCTACTTTTTAAATAAAGCTTCTTTTTTTTTTTATCCCTCTGATTTCTCTTTTAGTAAGTGTTGCTTACATTACTCATGTCCTTAAGTATTGGGGATCTAACGGTATTAAATGTGCTGATTTGGAATGCTTTTGTACAAAGTTATATTGAAAAAACGTCTCGTCCTTAATTTTTGCACACCAGTGTATATTTTATCCTCAGGTTTGAAGCTTCGAGGCATATAATTTCTCGAATATAAGTCAACGAAGTAGTTCAAATACATCACAAATAAATGTTCTCAAAACTTCTCAGCATCAGGTGTGTTTTCATTTTTTAGAAAAATTTCAAATGCATCTCTTAATTCATAAAAACTGCAAAATTTCCGCGTGATAACCATTTTACTGTACGTTAAGATATCAATGCTGCATGTATTTATGGATTACAAAATCCAAAAATGTTCTCTCAGTTTTATATAATTTACTTCGGTTAAAACAGTTTTTAATATCCGTATTAGAACTTGTTTCATTGGGAAAAAAGAGGTTCAATCATGCAATGGGTCCAGACGCTAAGTAAATTTTTTCACAAATGCTTGTATATTTTAGAATCTTCCAGTTATCGAATAAGAAATCATCGATGCCTATGCTATCACCGTTTAAAAAGTAATTTAAGATAAATGAGAGAGAGAGAGAGAGAAACTAGAGCTATGGTTGGAATTTAATTGGTTCGCAGAAAAGTAATTCTTCTAGTGATGACATAATAATGAGACATGTAATGGAATAAACATCTACATTGCGATGTGTTTTCTCATCAAACTGATTTGTCAAGCAACTTCCCTAAAAGCTGATGCTGTACACCTTTAGCTATATCACGAATTCGATGGGTAAAAATAATTCATTAAGACATATGGACTACAACAGCTCGGTAAAATTATGTCCAATAGTTTTATAAACTATTTCCAGTTCCTAACAATCTCAATTGCAATCAAATTAAGATGTTAAGGTTTTTACATCTGCATAGTTTGAATGAAACTTTATATAAAGGACAAGTACACACACTTTCTTAGTTCATAAAGTTTTTTTTTTCATTTTTAAAAATATTACTGCTTTTTATATTATTTTATTTTTGATTAAATAATTCTCGGGATTTGTTTACGTACTCAGTATGAAGCATTTCCAATTGTCATTTAGGTCTATTATATTTGATGCTATTTGTTACCAAACTTTTTGAGCAAATGAAAAATAGGTGATTTTTGTCTCTTCACTTACTTCAGTGCTGGTAAAACCCAAATGTAAGTATTTTGTAAGTATTTTAATGTCACGCTCTTCTGTGCAAGTCTTGGTGCTTCACATTTGTTTAATGCTCACCTACTCTCACTTAAATATTTAAGATTCTGCATAAAGTCTCTGCTATAAATTTTTAATGCCATGAAATATACATAGTTAAAATGCACATTACAATATACACATTCACGATAGTTTCGATAACTATAGTAGAATTGACTTGATTCATCTGAAATTGGCTGCATTTGAATGAGGAATAGAATTTTTACACAAGTTCGTGCAGGCATTCCAGAATACATGTCCGAATAAAAATAAAAACTTCTCAAAAAAGCCACGAGCATGCTAAAGAACGTAAAACAGAGAGCAATCTGGGTTTGTTAATAAAATACCCAAGTATCAAGAAAAAATAACTTATTCTTGCTAATTTATAGTTGAGGTCGTAAATAACTTAAGTGTCAAAATATTCCGAATGCATAATTATTCCATACATTGTTGTTGTATGAAAGGGTCATGAAAACAATTATTATTAAAAATTGGAACACAATCACTGAAAGTTTCAGAAACACTGCACCTTATCCCATTGATAATTGTTAATAACTTACTGATATGTATGTGACATCAGAATTGTTTCGAATTAAGAACATTTGCTTAAGACATTCTATTCTGTGTGATATATACTGTATTTTATTTTATTGCAGAAAATACATGTACATACATTTGGAACCACTGTTAATTGTCGATTTAGTCTTGGTTGATTCCTCAGTTTTTTAGCTTCTTTAGTGAGAACATCGATATTTTCTAAGTCTAATTTAAATTAACAAATAACATTCTTATTGCTCAGCTGTAGCTGGTTTGCAGTGGATCACTACTTGATTCTACAATTCAGCGGGCATACAACTCACTGACGCCACTATTTTTTAAAAATATTTTAGATATATTTAGTGGCTGTAGAACATAAACAAAAATTTTGAAGCATTATGTAATAATATCATTTCTTTAACAAATAATTTTTCATTTGCAGAAAGAAAAGAAAAATGTCTTGGTAAGAATTTTGATCACAGCAAAGAAATATAGAATTTTTTTTTACAAATGCAATTTAATATTTTACTTCGGGAATACATTAAGATTGTGAAAAAAGGACAACGTGATTTTATTAAGGGTTCCACAGTACTCTAACAAAAACCCTAATAAATGATTCCATTTCTTGTTCTTCCCCCTGAATTTTGATAAATGATGGTGTGACCCGATTTGCCGCTTTTGTTTTTACTAAAGTCCTATCATAGCGTTTAAAAGATATATTAAATCTCCTTTTCGGTTTGCTATAAGATTTATTGAAAATGAAATGAAATGGATAGGCACAAAATATGGGAATTTTTTTTAAAAAAATGACTGAATAAATATAGTTTAAAAGGGAAAACAATAATTCCGAAGACTGCGTAAGACGTATTAAATTAAAGAAAATACTGTAGATTCAATTAATGCCTAAATAATTCTTGGAATGAAAATATAACCATTATGTTTTCCTTATATTATCATAAGGAAAAAAACGGTTACGTTAATTAAGGATAAAAAGTATTTTTCTAGATATCATATTCTAAAAAACATGTAACTTCGCATGATAAATTAAAAGATAGTTCATATAAATATCATATATTTATATATATATATGGGTACGTGTGTATGTGTTAGTTCGTGTTCATCCGTTTGTTCGTGCATATGCGTGTGTGTGTGTTCATGCATGCGTTCGTGTGTATGTGCGTGAGTGCGTAATATCGATATTTTAATGTAAATGAATTTAATTTTAATACCTTTCAAAGCTTACACATTATGTAGTTTTTGAACTACTGTTGTGCAATAAAGTAATATGTAAAGAATTACCTTAAAATCCGTTTTTAACCCACACCGGTGTATAACGGGCATTGATACTTTCAAGCCACATTTTTTTATGCGAAGAGCTTTAAATGTACGTATGTAACTTTATTACATTTTGAAGTTATTTCTTCAATGTATTACCCCAGGAATTTGAAATAAAATATGTATATTTCTAAAGCTACAGCTCTTTAAGTTCATTGAGTATGTCATTGTTTTTAAATGAACAGTACTCCTCTTTGGGTTAAATCAATCATTTTTATAAACAGCGTAAAACTCACACCCTTAAATTTTAATCTTATTTTTTCTGTTAAGTTGTGCGTTATATGCGGGTTTCTACTGCGGATATAAAACTATTACCTACATAGTAGAAGTATTTTTATATGCAATTTTCATGAAAATACAAACATATGCATATGAATTGTGTATAGTAATAAAATTAGGCCAGTAGACCAGTGATTCTCAGACTTTCAAAGTTTGCGACCCATTTTTTAATCATAATTTTCATCATTCCCCCTCCCAACCAATAACAATGTATTGAAGGTAATAATGATGTACTTTTACGATAAAGGTACAATACGACTTTCATTATAAACCGTAAAAATTACCAAGAAATGTATTAAGTTTTGTATTTCTTACTTTTAAATACTAAATATTTTAAGACGATATGGTACCCTAAAACTCATTAAACTGTCGAAAATTTTTTTATTGGCTTATTTGATACCCCGAGCCTTTATAAATATGCCTGCAAAATTTCAATGCTTTACCTGCATTTTTCATTAAGTAATGGAGCAATGTTTGATGCTTAACAGCAACTACCATGCTTACATTTCAGATTATCTGCCAGAAAAGAGCCTGATAAAAAATGAATTAATTATTTTTCTAATGCGCATCAATGAGATTGACATTAACAAATCATTTTAAGAAAGAATTGCGCAATTCATGCAAAAATTCTAGTTTGTTAATTATTTAATGGGGGGGGGGATCAAATGAATTTGGTCAAGATTTAAAAGGTGTGCGTGCTTTTTACGATATTATTATGAATGAAATTAAAACTTCAAAACGGATTCTCCCAAAGCACAAATACTAAATCTCATTTTGATAACTCAGATAATTAAAAATCTAATTCGCAAGAATAAAAAAACTCTCCCATTTTGATATATTTGTTTTTGGTGATATATATATATATATATATATATATCCCATGTGTGCGGGATTCAACACTTTTATTATAAAAGTATTTTAAGATTTTTATTTAAACAAATGCACATATACAGTTCTTAGATTTTGATGCATTTTACCTATAAATTGTTATTTGATTTTGCTTTTATTCGTGTACAATATTTAACATGCGAAGGCTTTTAAAATCATGGAAATAAAAAGTAAAGGCCTAAACATCTTTTGTACATGTTGTGCATTAGCTCTGAGCACGGAATTAGTTCTGAAGTGTGTGTATTTATTTTTTATTATAATTATTAAGATAAAGTTTTATGAAATAATGATCTTTCATTCGTTTTTTTCTTTGTATTCGTTATGGCAGTATACTGTTTAATTGTTCTACATTTGTGCATTTTTTATGGTAAGTAGTTTTAAATAAGCTAATTAACAGTTCATAAAAGTTTCAAACTATTCGATGAATATTATATCATGCTATTCATGGAATGAAAACTTCAAACTCATATTTCTCCATGTTGAATTTTTGTACATATACTGTTATTCAAAACCCTAAGGCTTTTTTGAAAATTGAAGTATGGGTTTGAAATTTTTTATACATGTTCTGAAATGTATGTTTTGTAAAACTGTGCATGAAATTAGCTCTAACATGTTTAGTACTTTTTCTAAAAAATTTCAAAATCAAAATTAATGTTTTTTTTGAGAATTTTTGGGAGTTTAACTACAAAAATATTAATAAAAAATTAAAGAACTGCAGCAGAAAATGTCCATGCACAGTTTTATGTAGTATAGTATAAGGTACTTGGAAAAAAAATTTGTATAAAAAGAGACATATTTAGAAAAGCCTTAGGGATTTAAAAAATGCTTAAAAAAGCTAAAAAAATTTAAATTTTACAAACATTTTGCAAAAAATTAAATTTTTTTTCTATGGAATTATTTTTAAATATTTACCTTTATGACGTACAATTAAAACCAAATATCAAATTTTAAAAATAAAAAAAAAATATTTTGAAGATGGTACCATATCGCCTTAAGTTATAGTAAATTAATATTTTCTTACATAATATTTATTTTCAACTTTACGATATGTTCGTGTCCCCCACACAGGTTTATCACGCATCCCTACGAGGGCACGCCACACAATTTGAGAGTCGCTGCAGTAGACATTATCAGAAATAATGGCTTCAATTACAATTGCAGATAATGAATGCAATACCTACAAGTATAGGTAAAATATTTATTTCAGCAAATTTAAATAATTATTATTAATTTAATATATATTTAAATATTTTTTGTATGCAGTAGAAAAACATGTGTATGCAATGAAAGCCAAATATAATTTAGAACAGTGGCAACGTAGAGAATTAGGATATTCTTAGAATTAAACTTCCAAACTTTGATTAACAGCGCACGTCATTCACATCTAGTAATTAACTATTCAAAGTGTAAATGAGAGTTAGGGTAGACCTAGATATTCAACTAACTGAAAATTGCCTAGTTTATCTCTGCATAGACTGAGGAGGAGTTCCTCTATTTCCAAGGCGTATATCTAGAAGGGAAGCATAACTCAGTTGAAACATTATTCATTAAAATGTTAAAACCATATTTTAATAAACGCATGAGATTTAAGTAAGTTAATGTAATTCCGTAGATGTATTCAAATGAATAATGACTGAATATGAGTTTTGTTATATCAGATCTACAGATTATAGAATGCTTAATTTTTTTTAATAATCCATGTTGAATTGTTATATATATGTGTGTGTGTGCGTATATAATACTTGACTATACCTCTGATTCTTTCTACGCTTAATGCAGTTTTATGCTTATTATATACTTAATCTGAAAAATTATTTATCCGTATGAGTTTTTTTTATCAGCTGTTTTGAATAAGAATTAGCTGAGTATGTTAATTTAGAAACTAATTTGCCTTTTGTATTGTTATAAAATGACTTGAATATTTGTTTTAGAAATTTTCTTTTAATATATGACGCATAAAATATTTGAATATAAATAAATCTCAATTTTTCTAATCATTCATTGCACTTATTTTCTGTTATTTTTACATTTATTTGCAAATAATGCATTGAGAAATATCAATTGAAATAAAGTAAAATGTTTGCTTCTTTCAATACATGATTTAATGAACATCCCGCCAGAAGCAATTTTGTCTAACATTTATTAGTCATTTGATAACATATATATATATATATATATATATAACAAATCGTCTTCCTTTCTTATTTAAACGTCAGTACCAGACATTAACCAATTTTTACGACCGCAAGATTAATGTCACATCTTAACTTCACTACCCTAAGGAGAGATATATATGTGCTTTAAAACATACTTTTGACTCATGATTAAATTATTTATATTTCTCCTATACAACTAATATTTCTGATATATATTCTAATAATTTTAGATCACATGAATTCTTAATAACATATGTTAAGAGTGAATGACTTTATGCTTAATGTATACTTCTAAATGTAAATATTTAACATTAATAGTGCATGGCATATGCAAAATACTAAAATAAGTGGAAATATCAGCCAATTTTTTTCACTGAAATGTTCCCAGTTTGAGAATTATTTACTACTACCATTATACTCAAACATTTTGTTAGACATTTCCTGATAATAAATAAATATATACTATACATATTCTTTAAAGTTATTGGTATCTTAGTCTTAGCATTAAACTTTTGATTGCATTCAAAAACATTTTCATACCCCTAACCTCTCAAATTTAAAAGCACAAGACTTGAACTTACAAACAGAATATATTAATATTTTACCCTCCCATAACACCACTCTTTGGAAGTTGATTTCCACAAAACCAGTTTCTAGCAAATTTCTGCTCAACAAAAGAATTATGTTTGCCAAATTTAAAGTTTGTTGATTTAATAGTTGAATAGAGCAGATTTTTTTACTATAAGCTCCCTCTCCCGATAATCCCTCTTGGAAAAAGCTAATGCATCACTGTCTCGACCTTCAGTGATGGAAATAAATTAAATGGGAAATGTGGCAAGTTTAAATAGTACCAGATAATTAAGGGTAACGTCAGAACCCATGGATCTCTACCATCAAGAATATCCGCAACATTTCTGTTGCCATTCAACAGAATGTAGAGGACACAACTAAAATTCCATTCTAAACCAAAGTATCAGTTGTCAATTTGTTACTAGTAAGCTGTAATCACGGTGTCCGTCAATAAATATACCATTTTTTTCACAGATCAACCGATTCCATTTACAATGATGCCTAAATAGAGGGGCGTGGAAAATTGAAAGAAACAGGGTCATAAATTCAGACGAGTCACACTGTTATTTTCCTTTGATAATCACTGATTAACAATGTGACGTTGACACTGTTAAGCAGACTTAATTTGACGATGCGGGAGGAACACCTTATCTGAAACAATATGGCCTCACCCTTTGGAATGAATGAATGAGTGAATATTAAATTTGCACTTTTCAGCTACACTAGGGCTTTTGGCGACAAATCTCGTAATTTTGAATCATGATCAAATGCCGAGGATGACACCTCAGCCGGCACCCCCTTCTCTTAAGTATCACACCACACTAACGGGAGGACGTTTGAGCTCTCGACAGATTGAATGTGCATCGCTCCCCTGGAAGGTGGGGGAAACTCATGACTCACCAGCCACGAGTCCGTTACCTTGACCAATACGTTACTGCGGCCATCATGATTTGGGACTCCATCGTGTTTAAAGCTGATGACAAAACAATGAGTAAATGATGTTTTTTTAGAAGTTGACACTCCCTCCCTTCAGAGGGATAAAGGGTACTGTACACTTTCTTTCGGAAAAGGAAAGGAAAGCACTTGTCCTAACACTGCATGCATCAGCCACAGTGTTTTAGAAGAAAATCAGTTATTCTCTTGCCCCTATAAACCACTTATCTCAACGCAATTGAAAACTTTCATGAAAGTAATTTCATGCCAATTGCATACCCCGCCAATGCCATTTTCTGAAAAAAGAAATAAAGCATTTTTTTTCCTCAGGGAGAGAACAGCCCCACCACACATAGGATGATATCTAAACTCTCATTGGATAATTTACCTAAATTTGTTGCTTCGTATAGCCCCGGTTATTGTAGCCCTACGTCTATTGAGTTTACATCGTTCTGTGTGTGTTACGAGGATCGTTTCAAAACAAACATCACTTATTGATTGTTGCTATGTCTCCATTCGAACAATTTTTATTTCTTCTTGGCTTTTCTTGGTGTTGTATGTGCAATAAGTAGTGCATTTGGAAACGAAAAGAAACTGCTATAATGTTTTAAGAAAGCAGTGCTAGCAAACAATGAACATTACTCACGATCTTAGAATTTTTGAAATCAACAGCGAATTAATATTTATGAAAACGATCAGTAACATAGAAAACAAATCAAGTATTCATATCACAGACAAATATTTTATGATTCAAGATAAACAATAATTTAAAAAAATTTTAAATAAAATATTTAATTTACCTGAGATTGGAAATTCAAAAATTTATAAAACATGTATTTTTTAAACATATATATATATATATATATATATATATATATATAAATATATATTCTATAAAGTTTATTAATTTTATAGAATATATATATATATATATATATATATTATCAAGTTTAGGTTAATTTAAGATTTTTCTATGTTAAACATCGCAAACATAAAGTAAGGGCGTAGATAATATACGGAATAAATCTACGCGAATGATTAGAATTTCATCAAAAACGTGCAATATGGCGACCTGCTGTTCCACCATCTAGCTCAAATTAAACGGGTAATAAAATGAATCACTGCATTTGCTTGTTTTCTGAATCAGTTGAATTTCTTTTTCGTATGATTGCATAACTTAATATGTTTGAAAGAAAAGCTTGAATGTCGTTCCATTGTCTTTATGTGTTTGACAGAAGAAAAAGTGTTGACTTTAGAGAATGTGGATTATTTTTCAAAAAAGTAACTAAATAAAAGTGATACGGATTTGCAATCAATAGATGCAGCGATATTTGAACAATTGCACAAACCTCTTTACCCCACAATATGAGATAACCGTCAAATTGTCTGCAGGGCAATGATAAGTACATGCGGTCTTTTGAAAAGGTTATATATAAAAAACTTATTTTATATTAAATTTAAATAGACCTCATATGCTAAAATTAAAAGCACAATGTGTGAAAATGTCATATATATATATTTTATTGAGAACATTTATAAATCCCCTTGAACCTCGAAGTATCACACGTGGGCTTACAGAAGTAAGCATGAAGTACACATCTTTAAACCAGAAGGGATTTAAAGGCATGAAGGATTATAATAAAAAGAACCCTACCTTCTCCGGGATTCGAATCCTGTCCCTACGGCATCGCAGTCAGCGTCACTAACAACTATACTGGATGGGCGGCAAATGTCATATTTTAAAAGTGAAAAACAAACTGTAAGACGGAAGAATCGTGCATCTTTTTTATGATTTAAATTTCGAATTTCAAATTTTCTTTTTACTGAAATACCATAATACATCTACATAATGAGCAAAAACTTTATATTTTAAAGGCAAATTTTTTTAAAAAAATGCTACATTTCAGCCATTTTAAGCTTTTGGTTTTACGTATCACCATACTGGTTAAACTATATCGGATATAGTATTCCACCATATCGGATTCCATCCCCTCTCATCCTTCATAATGAAATCTCTGTACAATAACCAGCGAATTGTATATATTAGAGACGTTTGAGACTGTTCCATTTTTTAACCATCAGAGTTTGTTTCAGCCATACTGCTACAGGAAAATGCTTGGCTACATCAGCAGTGCATAGTTACAGCATGGATTGCCTGCCCCTGCAAGGCATACAAAACCAGTTCTGGTTGACAATACACAGTATTGATTTTATTGCCTTTCTCCCCTTTCTCAACCATTTTTCCTTTCTACTATAGATAGTCTATCAAAAAACCTGTTCCTTTTCTTCTTAGTATTGCTAGTAGTGCCATTTCATGATTTTTGATTTTTTAAATTTATTTTTAAAAAAACATCAAGCTTCTTCGTGGAACTTTCATAAATCTGTTACTTTCAGAGAAATGAGTGGTAAATAAAAGTTTCCAAAGGTTTTCAAAGAAAAAAGAAAGAAAGAACTAAACCTAGAGTTTCTTCAATACAGGAGATCTGCAATGTGAGGGAAAAGAAACAAAAGCACAAATATGTTTTAAAACAAATTCGAAGGAGTTCGGATTTAAATTAAAGATATTTTGTCCATTAAGAAATAAAAACATTGTTACATCATACCTATATAACACACCATACATACATACGAGACATGCATAAGAAAGAGGAAAAAGGAGATATTAGCCAAGTTATTTATTTGGTGAGTACATTAGCAATTAAAAAAGAGTTCGTAAGACACTGGGGTCTAAATTTCATGACTCCAAGACAATTAATCTAAAGACAAATGAAAAGATGAGGTAGAAATGAAAAGACCAATGAAAAGTTGAAAAAGTTGGTAAGCATCCTTTTGAAATGTTATTCTGTATCAGATGCTGCTATAAAATAGTCTTAAGTAGAACAAATGCAAAGTTTGCTAATATTGTAACGTCTGGACTTGGTGGCGTTACAGTCAACAGCTAATTGTTAAAATATACTTTATTTCAGGATTAAATATTCCTTTACTATAATTTAATATTATACTTTTAAACATGCAGCTATTCGCTGTGAAAAAAATTCCCGTTCAAAGGTCAGTCCGGATCTGCCAACCGCTGCCTCCCAACTTCATCAATTAATAAATGTTCCAGTTTTTTTATCAGCTTTCATTCATTGGTCCTTGAGATCCATAAGTAGAGTAAAACAGTTATTTGGTCTCTCTCCTGAGGGCACTTGCCCCGCAAACACCAAAATGTTTCAGTATAGCGAAATAGAGAAGCGAGAAAAGAATCCTTCTCCAATTTCAAATCGACCCTTTTAAACTCCAGGGGTGGGCTATCTTCATACATCTTGCCATCTCTCATTGACGAGCCTTACATTTGCATACAGCTCCTCCGTCCTCATTCGCACTCAACTGGTTAGGGTGAACAATTAGCCAGTTCCTCTGATTTCTCCCCCTACAAAGGCTTGTGTCTAACATCTGAAGGCCATAATTCATCCTTTCATACTTTCACCGAGTGTATTGCTGCGACTCTTCTTGGTGCCAAAAATCTCTACACAAATTGGATCCGTTAATAGGCTAGGGGGGTTCCATAAAAAGGGATTATGACTCGTAGCCTGTTTGACAAACAGGCGTCCGTAAGTCATGAAGAAAGAAAGAGAAGAGAGTCTTCAATACTTCAAAAAAAAACTGTCCGAGACAGCTCGCACGTGTTATGCCTTGGCGTAAGGGGCGAACCACTTGTGACTTTTTATGGGGACAAAATGTCCCATGTGAACAACTGACCCTCCATACATCAATCTTGACATGTATAGAAGGTAGAGGGGGGGGGAGTTCAGCTTGTGAGCTGACTTTACAATATGTTTTGTGCGACTATGTACATAATTATTTTTAAATGTGATTTTTAATTTTTATTTTTATTTTCATTTTTTATTTTTATTGTATATCTTTGTATTTTTTATATTTTTGATGGCATTTCTTTAATTGTAGAGTATTAAACTGAATAAATGATTTTGTTTGAATTTTACATGCATATATATATATTTATTCTTATTACGTCTTAAAATATATAATTTAGTGTGTTCACTTTTGAAAATTTGTTGCTCCTAGGATGACTGGATTAGTAGGAAATTTATTTAAAGCCATCGTTTTGTATTTATAAGAAATAATAATTTTACATAAAATAATACGGGTAAAATAACTACAAGTTATCGAAATATCCTCTCTCTTTATATCTATACAATAAATCATAATTGTAGTCAAATATACCATTATTTTCGATTTAATATGAATTAAAACCAAATTTTAGTTTCTCTTTTCCCGAGGATTTTAAGTTTATAAGTACAAAACAGTTTCATGAAAAACAAAACAAATTTTCTTATAATTTTTACTAAATTTTCAAAAATAGCTTTTGTATATTTGAGAATATATAAGCATAAGCTCAAATAAGCTTTAAATTAATGTAACATTTACAGGAATGAGAAATTATTTGATGTTAAATATATTTCAATAATTTCCATACAAATAGTATTAAAAGTAATCTATGTCTATTTAACAAACAAAGCAATAACTGCTATTTTTACTCTTTCTATATTTTAAAGTATTTCTTTTTTTGTAAAAATCCCACGTCTTTTTTTATTTGTTTTTAGTAAAACCTCTCAATTTTTTACAGATAAATGATGAAACAACATACCTTTTTATTATGAATAAGATTCTAATCACATAATTGTCGTTCTTTCAAAATATTTTTGAAGAAATGAATTTCTTTGTAATGTAACATTATCTTCAAAACTGAAAAAATACAGTGTGTGTAAAAGATAGAAAATCGAATAATAATTTATTTCCTAAGCTGTTAAAAACAGATATACATTAAAGGGTTCTTTTCATTGCATCATTACATTTTAACTAAGTTTCCAGAATGCGTTCTTTAAAAAAATATGTTTGAAACACACAGATTTTCAGTTTTATACTTCGATCTTGCATTGAATTATAATTCTCAGTCGCAAATAAAATAATAATTTAAGTAAGAAACTGCATGCGACGTAAAATTAGTCCACTGCGATCTTTTTTTTTCTCAATGAGACTGTTAGCAGCAAATTTAATTCGTTATTAATTAATTAACAGTTTTATTTTTCTACTTTTTGCAAGCTATTCGTTATTCATTTACAGATAAAGATGCGCTTCGAAAGGTATCCAGATTTCTTTCTTTTTTTCCTTAATGCGTGGAAAAAGAATGAATAACATTTGCTTCGGATCATGTTGTTCTGAAAATAATTACCGTTGAAGTAAATTAAAAGGCTTAAGAGAAAATATACAGTTGAAACGCTACTAATGAATACAGCTTCATTATCAAGTATCCACTCGTAATGTTTTAATTAAAATATTTTATCGCATAAAATTTCTAATTGATATTCACTTAAAAAACTAACAATGAACGAAATAATATATTTTCTTTATTCATTTATGGAAATGATGCATCCACTTATATCGTTTTAATTAAAATATTATTGATGACTTATTTCTGATTGATATTCAATTAATATATATATAATGAATAAAATTGTAAC
The DNA here is from genome assembly GCA_019973975.1 of Trichonephila clavata. NCBI lineage: Eukaryota > Metazoa > Arthropoda > Arachnida > Araneae > Nephilidae > Trichonephila > Trichonephila clavata. The sequence goes on along the minus strand of BMAO01016847.1, from coordinate 139,512 downwards.
CTATGCATAAATAAGTCATAATTTTAATTTAAAATTTATGAGTGAAAGTATTTTATTGTTTTACTTATTTGTTGTGCGTTTGAAATAAACTTTTGGAGATACAAATAAAATTAAAAAATATCTAGCTTTAACTGAGAATTCGCTTAGGTGAAAAAAGTTTTTAAATTAACCATCGCATGGCATAAGATGTCAAATGCATTTTGAGAACATATTAAAGCACCGAATTTTAAACATACGTAGAAGATCAATAGAAGAAGTATTCAGCTGCTTTTTTGATGAATCAAAAACTTTAATACTAATTTATAATCATTGAATGTAGTTTTTGTAGGGTACCATATCATAATCGCCTTTAATTAAAGTGCTATTTTTTCGGAAAATTTTATCCCGTTTATTGAATACGTCTTCATTTGCTTTACTAATTGTAAAAATCAACTTAAAACATACTAATTTTAGTGATTTTTCCAACTATTGATATTAATCTAATTTATTACAAATAAAGTATTCTAACTGTTGAAAGACGCCCAGTATGGTGGATATGATTCTCGGCTTGTGAATGAGTAGGCTGAATTTCGAATCCTGAATAAGGCAGGGATGTATCTTCGGGAAAAGAAGTCGAAATTTTGCCTGAAATAGATTCCCCTCTCGAATGGAAAGCAGCGCACTCGTTCATTTAAAACTGAAACTTTTGATTTTTTTAAACTACAATATTTATTTTTTTACTGACAGAAGCTTAGTTTTATATTGTGAATTTGTAATAATAATAAAAAATATCGTTGTATATATATACAACGATATAACAACTGTTAGGAATGTAATAGTTAAAAAAGCTTTTAAATATAATAAAACGATGGGCAGATTTATCTTTAATTACAATAATAGCTCACCTTCTCTTGACATAGATGACTGTAAATGTAAGAACTATCATGAATTTATTGATAGCTATCACAAACATGTAGTAACAGGCAATTTAAATATAGTCAAGGATGGAATTTTAAAAGATATCATGAGTAAAGGCACTAGTTTTAGATTAACAATTTCTAACAACAATAATAGTGTTAAAAATAAAATTAATAATGATATAAATAATTTCATTACTAAATCTGCAGTTTAAATATAGTTTGCCTTTAGAGGCATTTGATGAATTTAAGTAAAATATTTTAAAAGACCTGATGAAATTTAACTATTGTTCTAAACCAGTACTCACTTATAAAGATGTAAAACAGAAAATTTATGATTTACAAAAGAATTTTATCATTGTTTACATAGATAAAGTGCCTGGTAATTATGCTATTATCTGTAAGTATTTTTATAATACTATGATTAATGAACATTTTTTAAACAATAAATCATTCAATAGATTGGAATTGTCAGATAAAAAAATTACTAATCGAATCACTGCTATATACAGGAAATTGAATGTTTCCATTCATAAGATTAAGTTTCCATATATATTTTTAACACCTAAATTTCATAAAAATCCTGTTAAATTTAGAACAGTAACAAATGGTTTTAAAACTTATATCACTGCTGCAGGTAAAATGCTGCACAATATTTTGCAAGAATTCATCAATAAGCAATGTAATAAAGCTATAATTAAAAATAGTAAAGAAATTATAGATTTTTTTAAAGATAAAAATACTTATTCAGTTCATAGTTATGACTTTGAAGATATTTTTAACTCTATTGATATCATGATGTAATTAGGGTAATTTTAGATAATCACAGAAATTATAACCTTAATATTAATTTACAAAAATTTAGAACTCTAATAAATTTTGTCCTAAAAGAAAACTATATTAATTTTAATGGTTCTCTGTACAAACAAACCAAAGGTTTGCCTCAAGGTGGCCCTGCTAGCAATAGTTTGGCTAATTTATATTTACACTTTTACGAAAATAATTATATTATTAATAATGATTATTACATTTTTAGATACATAGATGACCTAATTATTTTTGGTAAAAATAATAATTATAATCCCAATATCAATTTTTATCCGGGATATTTAAAGATACTTAAAATTAATAATAATCCTGTTAAAACTAATTACTTGGATGTATCATTATATATTAAGGACTATAAATTACATAACAATATTTATGATAAAAGAGATGATTTTAATTTTAACATTCTTAAAGTTCCTTCCTGGAATTCAAACTTATCCATCTCAATATATCGAAATATTATTTTGAATTATATTTATCGTAACAAGGTATTAGTTAGTGATAAATCTAATATATATTTAAATATTAATAACTTTATTAAACATTGTATAGAACACAGTTACCCTCTTAAATTTGTAAAAAGTTATATAACAGTTAAATAAAAAAAGTTTTTTCAGTTATACAGTTTATAGATAGATGGCGCCTCTAGCTAAGTAATTTTGTAATAATATATTTTATTAAAAATTAATCGTTTATGTCTGGATGGTATTTTTATTTTCTATAAATTTTAAAATAAAATATAGAAATTTTAAAAGTATATATATATATATATACAGTAATATTGCTACTTTATTAATACATAATAATTATATACGTTACTGTTATTGTCCATAAGAAGCGAATATGTATTCACATGGTAAGTCTATTAGTTTGGCTTTGATTTTAAATATTTTAGTAATTATTAAAGGCTATAACATTATAGTATTACATTAATAGATTATGGTTTTATCTATAATATAGTTAAACTTCTCTAGAAATTTATTGCTTTCCCTATGGCCCAGAATACTGGCAAATTCAGGTGAAGGTTGGCTGGCCAGAAAACTTTGTTTAAACCTGCATTCCTAGTTCCTAAGGCTGGGAGTTTGCTATTAGTATTTCTGTGGCTAAATCTTTTCTATTATGACGATAGTTATCTTAGGTATATAACTATTTTTAGTATATTTTTGAAATATATATATATATATATATATATAACTTAAATTGATATCAACTCATAATTCGAATCTCCTTTATTTATAACATCTAAATCATTAATCCTAATACCCTATTTCGAAACGCGTCTTATTCTCAAGCATTAAAAACAGTTTGGTTTATTACTGATTCCTTACATCTTGAAATTTTATAGATTTATGAGCGATTCCAAGAAATATAGGATGCTTAATAATTTTCCTGCGCTTTTAGTAATAAGGATTAAAATTACCTAAGCAATGACGTCATTTCTATAAATAACTAGTTATTCCCTTCATCAGGACACGTGACTAGATTTTTTGCAATGTATTTCTCCCGATTCTTCCCCATATATAAATTGATGAATACTGGTTGCGTGTGTGTGGTGTAATCAAATAATAGTTATAATAATATTCTGGAGTCCTAGAATGTCTTTCCTGGGTTTATTGGTAACAATAACTTTCAACAATAAACTTTACAATCTTTAACAAATTAAACCATTACATTAATTAGACTGAAACTATCAAGATAAAAATGCTAGTAAACAACGGCAATCTAGTGCGCCGAAGCCAAGAAAATACGAGAAAACATCAGCACATCTAGTTATGCTGAAGGTAAGTTCAAGATTCCGACTGAGACAGAATCGGTTACATATGGTTTCTATCGATATACACTACGTGGGTTCTGAGCGGTGTGTCAACTAAGCTCCACCTACTCAGACCACCCGGTCCCTAATTTACAACATAAATACTTGCTATTTGAATAATCCCTCCCTCTCTTCTGTTTTGTCTTTCGTCATGTAATCGGCTGCAGCTTTGTTTGTGTTTGTGTTTTGTATCTCTTGTCTTCTTCTTGTTATGTGGAACGCTACTTGTTAAATGTACAATAAACTGCTTTTACTATAGCAAAGGACTGCCTCGTCAATGCCATAGAAATTAAACATCAATAATCAAAAGTAGTGATCGTACTAAGAAACCCCTTTAAAACACAACTCCGTATATTACATATATATATATATATATATATTAATCCTCTCTGTATCTCTTTCTCTCTTTCTGTTTATATATAAAGGAGAAAAACGATCTCCTGATTTGTTAAACACACAGACTTGAAATTTGGTGGTTACGTTCCTTTGTTGAATAGGATCATTTAAAAACAGGTTTTTCCGGAAATTGACCCCAAGAGAAGGAAGGTTACTAGGAAGTAAAAATTAAACATAAATCTGTTCTAGAAATTCAAAGCATCTCCTTTTTAAATTAAGAGGCAAGCACTATGTGGTAACGTTCAGTTACCTCTTACATCCGAATCCTCTTGTCTACCTGTAAACCCTACTAGATGTGTAGGAGGAACATAATAATCCACAGACATTATTTCCAATCTAATTAATTTATTGATTCTTATTAACAATTATCAAACAGACACAATACAATTCTAATTGAGGTATAGGAATTATAGTAGAGTGCGGAGGTGAGATTCTGTAACACGGGGATACAACTATAGACCCTCAACTGAATCTAAGATAGCTTAAATGAGCTCAAATATAACTACGTCGCACACTAATAACTATCTTCTACTTAATCAAATACACAGTACCTGAACCTTTAATACATCGGATCCTACACTGGAACTTACAGGCACTCTTTTCAGCTTGATCAAATGACGATGGTTCCACGCTCTGTGATCTTTAATTAATTCCACTGCTTTTCAATCTTCAACTAACAACTAATTCTCAAACTTCTGTTAAACTCCTATTTGCAAACATCTAACGCATCAACTTCAGTGTGTCAACAACAACGTGTCAACAAATCACTTCCTTCCTTCCTTACTGCGAAAACCGAACTTATATCATGTACCTCATTTACATAAATCACGTTTGATTACTGGATGAAAGTTGGTTGGATTAAATATTTTTTTCAAGAGATAAGAAGATATTAGTGGAACCACGTATAGATCCTTCACAACTATACAAATGTTTTTGAATATAATCGGAATCATATTGGTTAAACTTAGATAGCACGAAGAATAACCAAAAAACTTACGTAAGATCATTCATAATATCATGAAATACCAACTGAAACTAGTGAGTAACGGCAATCAGTGTTATAAAGTCACTAATCAAATGAGTCTTGTGAGCAGCAACTTGTACCCATCTCCGTATTTGACGGTCTTTGAAAAATGAAAACGGAGAGAGATAAGCTTTCTTTGAATTCCACGTTAAAAACTAATGCATACAGCCGGCATACTAACAGCATTATACTAAGCAAATTCTCAAAGCAAAACAAACAAGATTACTGCCACTGAAAAATATCCATAGCTTCTTGACATAAACAAATAAGAAATTTCGAACTCACCATTGGCAGCTTAATTATTCAAGATATTCTAGCTCGCATAAATATTGCGTTTCGTCTGAAAAGTAGCTACCAGGAAGCTCATTAATTTTCGAATTTCTGTCTTCTTGAAATCAAAAATTCATTTTTCATTCTGAAGAAGTATTACACGAAACTTTGACAAACTAAGAGAGGGAAAAAATAGTTCGAGTTTAGAAGTTTGTTAAAAATATTAGCTATTGAAGTTGATTTGTAGTCTTTAAGAGAAAGTCGTTGAAAACTCGCGACGCCATCGAAGGATAAAATCTTTAAAACTGTACATTATCTTGAAGCTAGAAAGTAATATCTCATATTTTTCATTTATTTCATGATACTTTCGAGAAGATTCATCTTTAAATTTTAGACGATTCTAAAGAATAAAAATAATTCTTGTTAGTGTTAAAGTATGCATATTCCTAATTAGCATTAATTTTAATAATGTAAGCTTTAAGCAGATTTTCTTTTTTGGGGGAAAATAGATGATATAAATATGTAATAAATTTAAAAATACAGAAAAAGACATTTAACTTATTACCTATTATAAACTAGTACACGGAGAGTATTAATAATAGATTTTAGAATATAATAAAATAACTAAAATGCCATAGAGCATATTATTATGATATAAATTCTTAAGAAATTCAGGGTCTGCAAAGTAGATAAAAACTAGCAAATATATTGAAGCTTTTCTAAAAACTTGCAATTCCATGCGTTTTGTATTGTCAAATGTAGAATCTTTATAACATTTTCTAGAAAATCTGCAACAAATTGTTGAAATTATCACTGAACTTTAGTCAAAGGGAATATAAAACTGCTTATTATAATCTAATTAATAATATAACATGATTTTTAAGAGTAACTTTCCAATACTGATCATTCTCGTGTAAGAAGTGCTTCTTTTTTTATTAAACTGCTAATTCCCAAAAGTTTTCTAGAAAAAAAGTGAATTTAAAAGAAGTATTTCATCCACAACTTTATTGTACATCCATCATATATACTTGAAGTTAAAAAACTCAATAATAAAAACGCTCATTTAATATTTTCCTCAGACATTTATTGTTAAACAAAATTTTTCTAAACAAGTGTGATAAGCAATTTTATTTATCTCCCTATTTTTACTCTTTTCGGTTATAAAGATATGTTTTTATAACTGATTCAAAAATTTTGCTAAATCAAAAAAGAAATGATTAACTATTAGGTTTTCCACATAACTGATTTCAAAATTTTAAAACAATAACAAGTGATATTCAGCAAAAACATTGCTCTGCGTAACTATGCAATCTGATATTCAATTTTTTTCTAGTTATATATGTTCTTTTATTACCATAACAAGCTATTTTTACTTTCCAATTTATGACAAAATCTTAAGCTGTCTAACTGAAGCAGAAATATAAAAACATAATTTAGTAAATTGCTTTTTCAATCTTTGACAAAGCTGAGATTCTCCAAACTAAATGATTTCTTTCGAGATATTTGGAAGCATCTTTTTAATAATCTGTCAAGAGAAAAACAAAGATGTATTACTCGTTAGACTGTAATTCAAAGCACTCATTAGAACTTCTGCTTCTGAGTTTGTCAAGCAGTATTACTGTTAATGTACGCTCTATTTTTATAACATATCCATTAATTAAAAATAATACATCATACTATATTCATAAATTTTTTTCACTTGCTAATTTTTTTCCTTCTTTCTTTATATTTTGTAAATTACTTATATAAAATAAAGCAAGATATCACCAAGCAAACATCTGCATAAAGTTATCTTTAACGTTTATTGTGCAGTAGGGGCTATTACACTTTTAATAGTATTTTTACCTTCAACCACAACTGATGACAACTGGTTCCCATCCTAACAAATCAAACTAAAATAAACGCTCTTGTTAATGTTTTAATAAATAATTTAATCAACATAGTTAAATAATTTCCAAAATAATTTTTATCAGAGACGTCATTTTCTCCATGTGAATCTGATTTCTCATATAAAATTTAACCTAAATTTCAAATTTCATTAAATTTTGCTAGAAAGTTTCTTTGTTATGGGAATTTAAAAACTGGCCCTGTGAGATTATCATCAAGAATTTTCAAAAATTAGTTTTCTTAAACTATTTTACCAAATAAAACATTTTTAATCTTTTTCGCAACATTATGAAATTCTGTATTAGATAGGGGTTTCCAAGTAAAAGTAATACATTCAAAAATAAATTCATTACTTTAAGAAATGTCTTGGAAAAGTTACTCAAAGATATCTTTTTTTCAGCACACACAGTTGAATCGTAATATTAATCAAAATTTCTAATATTTAAAATAGCTACTATTGCTCTCTCTCTCTCTTAAAATGTCAGCCAGTCGACGATGTTTGCGAAGAAGGTTTTATCGGGAGTATTTGGACATGAGAACAGCAAATATTACGTAACTTGCTGCTGATGGTCCATTCCAGTAAACAGTTCCAAAAGATTTTTAATGGATTTCAGATCTTTTGAGTTTGGTAGCCTTGATAGGGAAAGGAAGTCATCCTCACTCTTCGAACTATCCACGGAGAATTTTAACTACATGGCATGATGCACTGTCGTGCTGAAAATGCCATCATTTACAGAATGTAGTTTTGTCATATTAAATTGTGTATTGATTGGGAATGATAGATAAGAATACATGACTATTAAGATGCTATTCCACAGGAATCAATAGACTCCTTATATACCAACAAAACTTGACCCAGACCATTATACTACCTCCTTCATTTGGTTGGTGTCCTGAAATGGTTTTTGATTTCTGCTGTCCCCAGTATTCATTGACCCAATGCAGCAATAAAGGAGACTTAAAATCAAAAATCTTTTTTTCCCTATTTTCTATGTTCCGATTTTGTATAACACTGAAAATTCAGGACGGTTCTTACGATGACCAATTATTAAACCGTGTGCTGTAATGAAAGTTAGTTGTCGAGGTCAACATGCAACAACGTGGTCCATAATAGCTCTCTTGTGAATTGCTGATTCATTTGAGAAATGAATGTATCGAGGATGGTTCATATATGAATCATAAGCAGAGGACACTGACCTGTGAAATATTTACTCGTGTTATCGCACAGTTTGCTCTTTTAGATTGTAGATAATGCTTATTTTGAAATTTATTGTACACAGGCACAACGGAACTATTCTAATAAGAAAGTGGTAGTTTCATAAAATGTTCCCCTCCGTACTCGATAACTCGTGAACATTCTCTTTCAAAGTATGTTTAATTCCATGATTTACATTCCACACATTCTAATCCTTTTATATTCCAAGAACAACAGGTATGTACCCATTGAGTAGTCAAGATCTTTTGATTTGACTGATGTATATTAAGGAGTCTCAGGGGTGTTAAAAATGTTTCGAGAGCACAAAATATGAAAAATTTTCGACTAGAAATAATTCTTTGAGGTTAAAATGAAATAATTTGATTCTTTTACACATTTTTTTATAAAAGAATAAAGTTTAAAAAAAGTATAAAATGTCTAAAGTATAATCATAATTTTAAAAATAATAAGCACATAAAAATAAGAAATTTTTTTGTAAGAAACAAATAGTAAGTTTTACGACGCGCATGATATTTTCTGCAATAATAATTTTAATTACTAGCAATAAGTTGATTTATAAAGTCAAATATATCCTTATTACAAGTGGTAGCGATTTTATATAAATAGAATAAAAAATAATATTTTTAAACACAAAAAAAATTCATTTTTTTAAAAAATGTAATTTTTTTTGAAATTTTTCAAAAAATTACAAATATGTATTACTATAAATAGCTAGGATTTAAAGATTATGATAGAGTTTATAATTCTGTAAAGTTTTATGCATCAAAGTATGATAGTTTTTGAAAAGCAATGCGCGTACGTGAAAAAAACACAAACTGAGAATAAAGGCTTTAAAGTTTTAAATTGAATTTGAGAAAATAAATTTGAAAACTTACATGATAAAATGCTCCAGGATCATAGGATATGCGTTCCTGTTGCTCAAACAGCTCAATTTCTTTACTCTTTTTAATTTTTTTGGCTCTGTGAGCTTCAAACGATGATGTTAAGCTCCTCTTTCTTGACGTAAAGATTCGACGATTGTCACGTTCAGCCAGGAACACACAAAATTTTTTGTTAATTTTTAAGCCAAATTTCTCTAAAATAGTAATAAGTATTTGATTTCCATCATTAAAAATGCTGGTTGCTAGATTTGCAGCAATCTCTGCAATCTGAAGGCTAGAATCAATCGTCTTAGGACAAAACTTCCAGATTAATGAATTTAAACTTTCATTAGGATTCTGTGTCTTACCTCCTAAACATTTCTTCAGGAGTGCCAGATGAGATAAGTCTGCAAATACAGGCTTAATTACATCTCGAACAGCTTTAGCAACTGAGGGTTTGTGTTTATAATTTTGAAAATCATTATTAATTGCAGCATTATACTTACACCATGTATTTGGATTTGTAGGACAAAACCAGTGCATCGGTTCATCATCGGTGCTGCAAGAATGACCCCAAACAGCCCAAATGGCTTCCCGCATTTCCTTTACACTAGTATAATTGCATCGAATAGCATTACCATAGTAATGCGCAAGCTTATCAATTAAACTACCAGTTAACCTACCTTTACCGCCTATAGCTTTACCATCAGATAATTTCTTTTTACCATATACTAATTTAAGATTCCTAAGTCTTGTACCCATTCTCTTTTGCACATGGCCTACACATTCTATTTTCTGAATAAGATGGTCATCGCCGTGTGGCTTGTTTTCAGAAAGGGCATTGAATGTTTTTGTGTCACCATCTCCTATGTAGTTCGAATATTTCAGGTTTTTTTTGTGAAGCTTTTCTGATCGATTAAAAATCCTCAACATCCCGTCAACCTCCATCTTACCAGCAGAGCCAGAATAATTTTTTCTACATGAAATCTTATGCGCTCTTAGCCATTTATTGTACTTGATAGCAAACTTTACCCCTTTATAACTGTCGCATCCTTTGCAAAATGAGGACAACACTTCCCGATCCAAAACCTTACCTGTTTCGCTCCCTATTAGAGTGCATACTCCAATCAACGATGAATGTCCTCTCGTCTTCCAGGTCCCATCACCACTTACCGTTAAAATGTTATCAGGTGACGAAGAATTTTCTTCGACAGCTGCCCTGTTCATGCTTCTTCGGCGACTTCCTTCATAACAATTGAAAGTTTATTATTAATAACATCATATGATTTTTGTTCAACAAGGATTAGGAAGACTCATTACAGCACAAAAGGTTTTTAATGACTGTAAACCTTGACCTATGCATCTCATTGCTAAAATAGATCTTCTGTTAATTTCTGGAGCATTATTTTTATTCCCAGTGTTTTCACAGCTTGAAAAGTACAAATATTCCCACAGTTTTTACAATGTATTTCAAAATTCGAACATAAACCACGAGTGGATTTTTCATTAATTGTTAATGGCTTTTTTATGACATTTTAAACATCATGATACTGACAAAGTGGAGCTAAAGGTTGAAATAAAATCAAAAATACGATATCCTTTGAAGTTTTCACTTACCTTAACAAGATTTGACTTTAATGAAGTCTGAATTCCTGAGATTTTATTACTGGAAGCACACTTATCTGCATCTCTCCTTTCTGCAACATTTGTATCAGGACATACCTCCCTGAATTGGTTCGCTCTAAATCTTCTTTTCTTAGGACGCTTACCTGAAGGTCTAAGATGTATATTTTCCATTTCAAATCAGAAGATAAATAATGTTTTAAATTTCGATAAACGATTTCAAACAACGTTGTTTTGAATTTCGACAACTTATTTCAAACAACGTTGTTTTGAATTTCGATAACTTATTTCAAACAACGTGGTAGCATTACCAAAACAGAATGTAAACACAGAAAGAATGAATGTGTTGAGTTGCAAGCTTCCTTCTCATTCACCCAAGTGTTTAAAATATTTCATGAGGGTTTTTAAAAACAGAAAAATGAAACGTATGCGGAAATCAAGAATGAGTGGGCGTGGCATGTGTCCATTTAAACACTGTTATTACTAAATTGCTGTTTGGAATTTTTTAAATAACTTTCGAAGTTTTTGTAGCACTATCACGTGGTTGGTATCAAAATGTTCAAAAGAAAATGAGGAACAACATATATTTTTTTCGAAAATTCGAAAAAATCCTAGATTAACACCCCTGAGACCACTTTGAATAAACACTGGTGTTCTTGAAATAAAGTGAATTTTCGGATTCGGTTGATTATTTCTAGAATTTCTGGGTAGATTTTAATGAAATTTGGTATGTGCGTGGGATTGATATAGTGCAAAAACATAACCGATCACTAATTATAGCATACAATCATAATCGTGCGTAACACTAATTGGAGTTGGAAAGTATGAAACAGAAGTAGCAGAATAGAAAAAAAGGGGTTAATATGGTCCACACATACCTCACTGCAGGTACAGCGTCTCTTTAAAGACACAGTGTCTGCACGGCTATCCAAAGTGATGCTTTACTAGACCATGAAGCCTTCATCGTCGTAATGGTTCATTTCTCGGACATTGAATGGAAGGTAACCTGCCCATGATTCTTTCCATATGAAAGTAAAGTGAGAATCAATGATTAGGTTGAGCTTGCATGCATCATTGAAGATAACGGCGATCCATTGCTCCAATCTTTATGATTTCTGCGCTATTTTAAGTGGACTTTCCTGTACACAAAACTTAGAGAAACTTAAACAACAAATCTTCTTACAAACAGACCTCTCTGATAAAATTTTCAGGAAGCAGTCACCTTTGAACTTCGAGTTCATGTGGCCGAATACAACTCAACTGAGCAGCATGCACCCTACTATGTAGCATCCCTATTATGCCTCGCTATAATGGACAAATGGCGATATTTGTGTAGTATAAGTACTTCTAAAATCTAAGGATAAGAGAAGGTCTTACAGGTTTTTATTTCCTATTTTAAAAGAATTTCGATAAGTTTATATAAAGTTTATAAAATAAAGTTATCCCTTTTTTATATGATTTTTAACAAATGAAAAATGATTTTTATGATTCATAGATTTTCTGTTCCATTTACAGAATCTTTCCTTTGAACCACAAAATTCTAAAGTACATAAAAATGTAAACCTGCTTAGAGAACATTTTCAAACCAAATAAATCTCCAAAATACACATGATATATAATTACTTTTTATCCACGTTATTCTTTTTCAAATACATTATTTACTAAGCATCGGAAGTTCATTTCTTATTTTCAACTAAAATTGTAAGCAAACATATGTTATTGTGTAACCCTAGAGGCAAAAAAATCGGATATTGTATTGAGGTAAAACAAGTTTAATAACAGGAAGCTAAATCGACTATTTTTACATTTCTAATACGAATATCTACATTGAATTTGAAGTAAATTTAAAATTAAATGACATCTCTGCTCAGAAAATAGGACTTCATTATATTGAATTAATAAGTAATGAAAAATATTTAATTCATAATCATTAATTTTGACTTCCTCAATGAAATAAAAATGCCTTAATCTTAGAGTTTGATTTTAAAAAAAAGAAACAATATAAATTATAATTATAAAAACAATAAAACTTAATATATACCAACAATGTAATTAAGACTTTTTGAAGCATACATATCGAGTTTTATTTTAGAAGTATGTAACTGTACTTGTATAAACATTGAATGAAAATAATGTATTTGTAATCGAGTTAAATATTGCACTAGTCATTGATATCCATATGCATACAATTTAAAATCATTTCAAATTTTTAAGTCAGTATTATTTGTAGTATTAGTACACTAGGATTATTTTTCGATTTTTCTGGGTGCTACAGTCAATGGAAAAATATTGATTGTAATCTTACGATAAGAGCAAAATTTAAATTTTGCGTCTGTGCGTGCATTTTTAAACGATCCAATTTTATTCATACATTACAAGGCATTATTAGTTTTCTTAATTTAATACTGAGATTTTCTTGGAACTGTAATTTTAAACCTAAATGTTTTAAATTTTAAATAATACATAAGTAGTAAAAGTAAATTATGAACTCAATAAATATGTATCAAAAATGAAAAATCATTTAAACGTGCAGAAAAAATATGCACTTCCTGTTTTTAATATAAAAATATCCACAAACGAAACTTTGGATAAAATTGCAACCTCAAAAAGAGATGTATCAATATCAAATAAATATAAAATCTATAAGAAATATATTTTATATATACAAAAAAAATTTTTTTTTTAAAAAGTGTATTAAAAAATTGAAAAAGATATGCTAAATTTCGTTTTTCATTCGTTTGATTACTTTAGAAGATGAGCAAATGGAAAAACCCGGAGCTTCATGGCACATCTATAACACCACACGTTGAGAGAAATGGGCCCAAAATAACTTATGTCGAAACTTATATACACTAAAGGGAAAAAAGGAACCCAGAAAACTCGTTCTGCTTCGGCAAATTTGGAGATTTTGGAGCACTTTTATATCACGGTTTGAGCAAAATAATTTAACCAGAGAAATGAGAAATACCTTTGCGAAGGGATAGAATTTTTAAAATGAAAAAAATAAGAAAAATTTCCACCATATTGATTGTGACAAAAGAGTTTCTGATTTTCTGCTGGTCGTTTTTCCATTTTTCTTAGAGGGAAAATGTCGGAATTTATCATCCCCAGTACAGGCGGCAAATGGTTTTTTCCTCCTAAAAGACGTTAAGGTTTTATTATTCGGAAAAGAGATGGAATTCTCGAGGGGATAAGTTCTTTATCTTTCTCTGTCTATTTTTTTGTCGGTTTGACGAAATATTTCTTTGTTTCCTCTTTTCCTCAAAAAGTAGAATATCATTTTATATGCTGATTTAAGCAGTTTCACGTTTCGAAACTAACCCTTCTACCATTTTGAACGACGAAAAAAAAATTAAACTTTATTGAATGATATGACTTTATAAGTGTATAGTAAAATAAAGTGGATGATATTGATTATAGGGAGAAATAGAAAAAAAGCTGAGTATTATTTTTTAAATAATCAGTGACTATATACTTTCATGTTTCCGGAAATTTGAATAAAATATTCGAAAAAGAAAGTAAAACTACATTTATTCACAAAATGTATAAATGCTTAGAAATATATTACCAAGACAATATTTGCACGAAGATAAAAATCAATAAAGCATAGAAGTTTAAAATCAAATAAAAATAAACTTTGATCCTTATTAAATAATTTAGTATGTGTTCTATAAAGCTCTCGTAACGAGTCAAAAATCAAAAATTAAAGTAATTCGGGAACATAAAAGAATTTTGGATAAAAAATATCAACACAAGAAAATAATATAAATGCATAATAATAATCAGTTTAATTCTGTTAACAAATATCCTGTTGCTTAAAAAAAGTATATCTGTGTCGTAATTTAATAAAGTAATTTTTTGTTTCTTTTTCTTTACATAAAAATATCCTTCAGAAAGATATTTTTTTCCATGAATCATGAGGTATATTACACATGTTATTTGTGAAAATTGTTATAATTGTTTTGAAGAATTATTGTTCATCTTTTCCACATATAAGTGTTATAAAATATGCAACAGCATGTACAGCAAAGCTGTCCATATAACAGAATCCTTACAAATAAATTAGGGTCATAAATTTCTAAATTTTTTAATTTGAATTATTGAAAATGAAAGTATTTACCCTAATGTTTTTATAATTATGTAGCATAATATAAATGGATAGTTTAAAAACATTATAAAAAATCTTATCGTAAATAGTGGTAGAAGTATAAATGATAATTTATTAATAGATTTTTATACAGAGATTCTGCATTAGTATAACTCATGCATCCAAAATTGTTATCGTGTTGCTGATGTTGCTAATGCCAACTGATCTTCCAAGCCATATCAAGGCTCATAAAATTCATTGGGGAAAGGAGCTACTTGAATGCTGGTTATTAGTCGTACTTTGAGCACCCTACATGTGACAGTGCGAACGGTTCCACCCCAATGTTGAGGAAGAACACCCTGCAGTTGATCAAGTGCCTCCACTTCTTTTCCTCTTCAACCAACCTCAGGACTTGTGGCTCGACGAATATTTAGAATACATCCATACCACGCGATAGCACTCTACATTTACAAAACCCATGCCTTCTACGGGATTCGAACCCAGATCCTATGATACAGTAGTCAGCGTCACTAATTACTAATAAATACCCTTATTAAAATGACGGATGTAGAGAGTCAATCGTCAAAGATCAAATGGTACATTCGAGGATGGATTCTATGAAGTTCCTCTTTAGTGTAACAATTACTTTTTAATTTAGCTTAGATTACACAAACACAAAAAATATCATCAACGAAAACAAAGAACAAAGACTATGAAAGGGTTCTCATAGCGACCGCATTTTTTCCTTCCTTGGTTTATATTGAAGATGAGTTATCGCTAGACGGCGCTTCTGTTGCTTGAGATAGTCTGTTGAAGTTATGACAACAACGGTTAAAAGGATATTTTTTTAAACAGATTGTTTAAAAGTTTAAGTGTAATTTGAGGTATTTTAAACTTAATAGAAATTAAATTATATTATTCCCCTTTATTTTGATTAAAATGATTTAGCTGATATATTACAATAAAAATGAGTTATTATAAAATAGTTTTTTTTAGTATTCTGGATTAAAAATGAATCTCAATTGTGTATAATGAAAAGATATATTTTTTTTTCAGGAAAAACATAGGGAGTGAAATAAGATTTATATTGGATTGACAAGATAGTAATTACTTTAAGAAGAATGATTAAAGCTTGAATTGTTATTCTTCTTTCAACGTTATACTTTTTTCCCTTGGAATTTTAGTGGTTCAGATTTTTTAGGTCACTATAGAAACTCATTCCGTGTAATCATACTTACAACTGCTAGCTAATAGTGAATTCTAATGGGAAGCACAAATATCAATATTTTCACCATTTACTTTTTTTTCTATAAAAATGAGACAGAGGTGTAAGCTTACAAAGAGAAGTCAAGTTTATGGTGTTTATTGTGCAACAGAAATTGCTAGCCAGATTGGATTAAAAACCTTTTAATCTAGATATTTCTCACTTAAAGTTGACCAATGCTCTGATAGAATTTCTGAAGTTGATGATGACAAAATGAGAGCCCTCATTGAATCAAATCCTCATATATCTGCTTAAAAAATTGCAAAACTTTTAAATTAGTGTGTATCACAAAAAAATAAAGAGTTAAAAATTATATGGCTTTTTGATATCTTAAAAAAAACTCGATGTGTGGGTTTAGTACGGTTGAAAGAAATTCAATTAACATAACAAATCCATTTTTAGAATACATATTTCCAAAAAATTACAATCAATCCCTTTTTCGAACAGTGATGAAAAATGGATTTTTCTTAAAAATATTAAGCGAAAAGGATTGTGAGCCAAGAGTCATACATCTTCACCATATACCAGCAGAAAAACATGCAATAAATTATTTGATCTTATAATTATTTGATCTTATAATTATTTGATAATTCACATCCACATTATATCCTCAAATTTACACTGTCTGATTATTAACTTTTTCCAGGTTTACTGAACTGTTTGAATGGCAAACTTTCCAGTAATGACAATAATAATGACCTTAAATCACTCTTAGCTGTGTTTTTTGTTGAGAAGAACCATAAATTCTATGGGCACGAAATCATGAAGTAATAGACAAATGATGAAATGTCCTCAAGCAGATTAGAAGATGTTTGACTGTTTAAAGTTCATTTGAAAAGATAAAAAATTTTATTTACTCAATACATATAAAAATATCAATCATTCACAACCGAGTACGTTAAGAAAGGCCAAATAGTTAAGAATTTAAAAATAAAGACAAAAAAACCTTCAAAATATTAATTTTTCACTTATTTTATGGAAAGGAAAATTGTAAATGTTGCTGTTGTTTCTAATATTACCTTTCTGACGATGTCATATCGAGGCCGACGAAATTCCTCGTGGCAAAAGGCTAGATATAGGCCTGACTTTATTCGTAGCTTTGAGCACCATACAAGTGACAATACGTTTTTTGGCTTGGTTCCATCTCATTTTAGAGAGAGAACACCCTAGGGGTGGCCAAGGGGCTCCAATGTCTCTTCCTCTTCCTCCTATCTTTCGAGAAAACTAGCGGCTTGAAGGCTATTCAGAGTACCCTCATACCACAGATGCACTTTATATTTTCAAACATCCACGCATTTTCCGAGCTTCGAGCCCTGGCTCTACTGCACAGCAGTCAGTGTCGATAACCAACAAACCAGATGGGCGACAAATTGTAAATATACGTCACTTATGATGCAAAATTGGAAAGGAAACGAGAACAATTTAAAAATAAGTCAATGTGCTTCACACACACAAACAAAAATAATCTAATAATATTTAACCAAACCAAAAACTTTCCAAAACATAAATTAATGCATTGCGTAGCTTTGAAGTTGCTACATTAGAAAGTCTAAATTTATACAATTCTTTCTTCTTTGCTCATACTTCAATTTTTCAAATGTTTCATACCTAAAAATTTCGTAGTAATTCTTATGAATTTAATGTTTATGCTATTTTATCTAATTAAAATAGCTAAAAGTTGACACTTGCAGTGGAAATTTTTATTACATAAGTTATTTTTTTACTTCTTTGTAATGTGGTATACTTGCAGCCTTCTATTGATCCTAAAATGGAAATAATTTCCATATATTTTGTTTGAGTGGGGAACCTCTTTTTGTAAGGAAATTGTGATTTATGCAAAATATATCTATTTTAAATCAATTTAATTGTGAGAGAATGTGAAAGCGAAAAAGAGTAGGTAACAGTTTTGAACATGTTGTTCTTAGAGTAAAGTAGAGTTGACATTCAAATGATCAGCCATCCTGAAAGAATTAAACACCTCATGGTGGAGTTCAAAAAATACAGCCAAGTATTTGCATTTATTGATAAGTCATAATTGTTTACTATTTTTTCATTATAGTGTAGATGAGTTATTTACGAATAATATATGGGATAAATAAAAATGTTATTTAAAATTGATTCATCCTTTTAAAATGATTAAAAATAGCAGAAGAGAAATATTTTCGACCTTTTTTATTGATGTTCTTACATCAGCCGCAATATCAACAACTCTTTTGTTGCCAGATCAGAAAAACAAAAATTATAAAAACAAAGATAATATATAAATGTAGATGCAACAATAGTAAATTAAAGCTGATTTGTGCTCCTTATTAGCTGAAACAAACGTCAACATAATTTAAAACCCTTCATAATTACAAACCCTTACAGCAATGCGAGAAAAGGTTCGTTACAATCTTAAAATACTTCAATAGTAATCTTTATTTTTTAAATATGCGAAAAAGTTGTAAAATTATTGATATACCTTAGAAACAAAATCAAATAAAAGTGTTCTATATCATTAAATTTCTTGAAAGCTTACTTTTTTCATGTTTTGTTACATAAAAAGATATGTAAAACGCAATTAATAGTTTATAAGCATAGTTAAAAAGGCTCCTATAAATATAAAAAATGAAAATAAATAAATGTAGTGTTCTCTTTAAATATGTAAAACTACTCGTGAAATTACAATAGAAATTTCTGTAATAAAAAAAAAGGATTTTTTTCAATCCTTTTCCTGTTTAACATAACACCTTAAACTAAGAAGAAAAACAAAATCGATTAAATTGGGGAAAAAATTGCTGCAGTTTCTCACTTTCCGAAACTCATTCATATATAAAAAAGCAGTTGCCTTGTACTTCAAATATATAGTTATCGATTAACTGTCCAGATTTCCTTTTTGAAACTCAAAACACCTAACAATTTTACTAACGCAATATATTTTACTACATGGAAAGAATCTGCGAACTTTAAATTAACAGTTTGACAATGTTGAACCATAAGAAGATAAAAATTCAACAAAAAAATAAAAAAAAAGAACAAAATGGAATGTGACACCATTTTTTTGTGAATTTTGCATTTTTTGTTTGCACCTAACTTTGAAATAAATGATGTAACTGCCAGTCACCTGTTCTTTAAGAAATAGAAAGAATATAAAGTTTCTTAAGGTTTTTTTAACCAGTTGTACTTTAAAAAAATCAATATATTGGAAGATCATCAACTAACAGCTCGTTAAAGAAATGACGTTGAAATTTTTTTTCGATCTGAAAAAGTATAACTGTGTAACATAATAATTATTTTTTGGAATTCTCAGGAAAAGGAAAAGAAGTAATGTCTCAAGAAAAAATGTGTTTTTTGAAATCTTTTAAAATATAGGAAAAAACATTGCTCGAAGAAAAATATGATTCAATACCATTATGTGTGTTTCAAATATCCCAATGACACACACACACACACACACACACACACACACCACACACACACACACACACACACACACACACACCACACACACACACACACACACACACACATATATATATATACGTGAGTTTATAATTTCATTACTCGTTTATGTAGCTAGGAATGAAAGATTAAATTAAACTCAAGAGATACTTTAAGCTAAAAAAGAATTTTGTTTAATTAATGAAATTATTTTTAAATGTAAAAATCAAATTCTTCAGCCATTGAATCCCATTATATTATTAACATTTACTTAAATATTTAGAGGTTTTATAATGACTAATATATTAGCTTTAATTTAAGGGTCATACCTAAGTACATTTGACAAAAAAATATGTAGTTAAATTAGGAAACTATTCAAATCTACACACATTCAGTAATGATTTAAAGAAAATATTCTAGATTAGTTATTCACCATCGTAAAATAAAATTTTAACAATTTAAAGCTAACTGTCTTCATGAAAAATTTTAATCATGAGGAATAACTGCAAGTTAATTCATATCAATTGCTATGTTAGTAATGCAATAATAATAGTGCTGGAAAAAATTGATATAAATCTGATGTTTGTAACATTTTAAAATATTAGAATTTGTTGAAATATTACATTTATTTGAAACAAGTTATATTTGGATGTACTATAAAATCCGGCTTATAACGCGCACTTTTAACACAAAAAATAATCTCGAAATTGGCGGGTGTGCGTTATACGCCGGATATAAAAATGACAGCTTTAAAAATAAAAATAAAATTTCAAAGAGCACAATGAAAATTAGAATTGTATATGTATCGAAATAATGTTTGCTTAAAAGAAATGGCATATCATTTGCATTTATATTTTATATGTAGGTTTTAGCTTTAGAAATGTACTATTTTTTCGAAAGTCTGGGTTAATACTGCGAATAAATGACTTCAAGATATAACAAAATAGTACACGTATATTCCAAGTTTCTTCGTTAAAAAGGAGTGTGCGTTATACGGTGATTTTACCGTAAAATTAAAAAATGTAGGGTGGAAGTATAGGTGAGTGTTATGCGTGGAATTTTACGGTACTGGTTTTACAGACAAAGGAAAGGAATTTTTTTAGGAGATTAATTTATTTAAGTAAACAATAAATAAGCTTTCTACCTAGTAGATAACTACTAGCCAACTACTACTGATATTAATAAAAATAAAAATAGTTTAATAGCAAAATATGAAAAATAATCATACATTCAAAATCTAAGCAAAAAGGATTTTAAATAATCTTTTTTGGTAACGCCTGTTGATAATACCAGTGATAATACCTTGTATTGTATAAATTGATTTACTCGTTCCGTGCAATAATTTAATATCAATTTTCTGTAGAATGTAAATTTTAAGAACAATCAATATATACAATAATGACTGAAATAATCTGAAGTCAATATAAATTTTAAAGTATACGAAACATATATTCCAATAGACGTGGTACGGCAAGCATTTTATAAAAATGATGCGCAAATTTCTCCCATTGCGTAGACAAATCTAAGCGTCATCAAAGAAAACGATATCCTTTCTCCATGTGAATTAATTCAAGCAATAGGAATTAGAAAATGAATGCCGGTAATTTCAAGTCTCATATGAAGTTAATCTGGTCTAAAGTAATCATATTATAAATCAAAGAGGACGATTAAGTTTCTGCAGTAGATCCTCATCAATATTGTCGAAGTAGCAGATGCATCTCAAAGATAATATGTCTAGTACAGTGCTTCCCAAACTCTCAATATTTGCGACCTAATTTTCAATCATACAATAACTGTGTATTGAATGCAGTAATAATGTAATGACGTTTGAGCAACAATTATAAACTGTACAAATTTTCAAGATAAGTATTAAATTTTGTACATAGCAAGTATATACAATATAAGCTTGTCAGGTAGGAGCTTTTGTACATGACAAGCCCTTAGGAGTCACTAGTAATTATTACTCTTATTCTTAACTTGGTATCGATAGATTAATTATCAAATACATTGTGCAGTACTGATACCCTTTTAAGTATATTATGTAAGGCTAAATTTGTATTTTATTTTTTGTTATTTCAGAATGTATTTTGTTTTGCTTCGTTTCAGTACATTTGTAATTTCTTAAATATTCTGTTTTCGTCTTTTCGATATGCTCACTTTCCACCAAGTAGGGAAGTCACGCCCCCTTAGGGGATGCACTCCACAGTTTGAAAAACATTAGTCTAGTAATTATATTTTGAAAATTACATGGTACACCAAGGATAAAATATGCATGAAAATAAAAATTAAACAACGGGATTAATCTACGCCCCCTAAACAAGTCCTTACACATTTAACTAAAGTATTTTTTTTAACAATAATCCTTCTAAAAATGTAAAATGGTTTATTTATTTATAATCTACGTCACACTCAATTATATGATCAATAAATCCAGAAAGTAAAGGATACATTATTTCTAATCACTAATTATAACATATTTATATTTACGAACAATGATATTCTCAAATTTAAATCTTAAAAGAGGTCCATATACACTTTTAACTGAATTGGGCATAAAAGGTCATTACTAATAAAATGCATAATAAGGGGCAATATATAATAAATAGCATGATATTCCATTTTGATTGTTCAGAAACAATGTTAGTGGTCTATGTTACTGTGAATGTCTGAAAGTGTGTAGAATGTTGACTTCCTACAGTGAACATATACCAAATACCTCGGTGAAAGACTGAGTATTTGATTATATTCTTATATATTCTGACTTTCACCGGTAAATGTCGCCGATCCCAGAGGTTGAGGTCAGAATACGAAGCCGATGTCGACGGAGAGGAGATAGTATGTCACCAAATGCTTTCTTCTGGCGTAATTAAGGTCACGAGGCACCTTTTTGTTATACTAAGGAACATTGCTATTATACTCTGGAGCATTGCTGTTGGCAGCTGTTGTTGTGTTAGAAGACACCGGCTTTTATAAATAAACAGACATAAAGGATACTCTGAAGCAACTTTATACCCTTAACCAGTTCGTAGTTTATTAAGAAAAAATACTTTCCATAGATAAGATTTCTTTTCAAGAAATATCGCAGCTAGATGCAACTGCAGCTCATTCTATAAGAAGTGGGTAGGGCTATGCACGCTGTCATTGCAAAAGAAGTGCGCCACGGCATAAAGCAGTTGTAAAAGCACGATACAAAAGCAAAAGCAAGCAATTTGTGCTATTCAAATTTTTGTAATGGTTTAAATTGTTGCAATAAATAAAACTGTGTAGCGTGTCGATAACATGATGAATTTAGTTTATTATTATAAGCTTTTATTTAACTTACAATGTATGTATGTATGTATGTATGTATGTATGTATGTATGTATGTATGTATGTACGTACGTACGTACGTACGTATGTATGTATGTATGTATGTATGTATGTAATTTGTTCGGGTGAAATCTTGCAACTCAATTTTCAAGCTGATATCTTCACTCCATTGAGCTGAAATTTTGTATACACGTTTAGTTTGGATAACAATGCATGTTGTGACAATTTATATTCCGATATTGCAATTAATTAAAAAGATATTAATTAAAAACATTAAATTAGTTTTGGCGCCAACTTCGATATATCTGCATTGTTGTAATAATGTTATTGTTACAACAATGACAAAAGTTGGCGTCGAAAATTGGTTTTCAGCCAAACTGGAATTTCATAACGTTGCGCTATTGACTGTATTAATAAAAACTTTGTCTTAAAAATAATTACATTTCTATAACGTAAAAATAATCTAATTTCTACAACGTATGCAATTTTTTTACAAATTTCTATCTATTTTCTTGAATTTAAATTTAAAAAAAAAAAGTAGAGCTATTTTTCAAGTAGATTGGTACATTGTATACCTTTCTTAACGCTGCCACGTCAAACTGAGATGGAGTATTGAAGAAATTCTTTAAAAAATTTATCTAATTTTAATCTATGAAACTCAGACAAAAAATAATTACAGAATCGGAAAGATCATTTTTTTTTATGTATCTTACCCATCAAAAAGGAATCCGCTAGGAAAACAATAAGAGAAAAATATTATCTAGAAATGCAATGTATTTTCGATTAAAAAAATAATTTTATAATAAAATGAATGAATTTTTTAAAGAAATTTTCTAATTTTAAGCCTACGAGTAATTTAAATATACCTCATTTTATCACCAGTAATCTAAACACACACTACGACATGTGTCCTTAAATTTAATTACAAATAGAATCTGTTTATTTTATTTGAGTTTTTTTTGTTTGAAAAATTACGGCAATTTTGTTTTTCTAGATGAGTTAGGCACATTGTAAAACCAGCTCAAGGTTCTTTATATTCATAAAATGTGCCAAAAGAGAATAATTTGCAAAATGACCTGAAATATTTAAAAATAAGGAGAGAAAAAAATCGAATCTTAGAAGAAACATTTCGTTAAATAGAAAATGCACTTCGCTATTTGGAGTTGTTTTACAAAGAAAAGAGTAATATGTGCTTGGTTCCAGGAAAAAGTTCTGAAAATAGAGAAATTCCCAAAATAGAAGTTCGTTACATGGAGATCTGACTGTATAAAAATAATGCGATGGTTAATTATTTTTTCAAAATCAAGTTTCTAAAGATGACCTGAGCAATTAAAAAAAATAGATTCTTACGTAGAAGATATTCAATGTCCAGCAAAAAATTATCATTATTTGATAAAACTTTCTTTTTGATTACAACATGCGTTTTGAATCTTAAGCATTTTATTGATTAATACAAATATTTAAATGCCTTTTGAAGTTTTTTAATAAATAACTAAATTTTTCTTCTAATATGTTAGAGAAAAATATATCCCTTATCTTCAAAATATTTCAAATAAATATTATATTCTTAAAGTTTTTTCAAAAATAGTCAAAATTTTAATTAAACATTGAATAACTTTGTCATGTATGAAGATAATCTCACTAAACCTTTTTTTTTCGTGTGTAGAACAATGTTACCCAAGATCTGCACGAAGATTGAAAAAATTGCTTAAAAATTACGGATTTAAAAACATTGTGTTTTTAGTCTAATACCCTTTTTGCCAGAATTAATTCAGCTAAACCAGGGATGGCGAACCAGCGTTCAATGAGTTGAACAGGCAGAGAAACCTGTCCAGTGATAACTAAAAAGTAAAAAATAAACTAAAAGTAAAAAAACTTTTTTAAGAACAAGCTTTTATTTAAACGCGCTAAAAAGAATAAAATAAACTTTTCCCTTAAAACTTTTTTTACTATCAACTTATAACGTCATTATACAATTTATATGATATAAAAGCTTGTCACGAGATTTAAGTACCCGTATTTACTTAGTTTGAATTTTTACAAATTAAAATCAATCAGGTCAAGTGTTTTGTTTTACTTGTTTACCTACACAGGTAAATCTCGCGACAAGCTTTTGTATCATATAAATTGTGTAATGACGTAATAAGTTGATAGTAAAAAAAGTTTTAAAGGAAAAGTTTATTTTATTCTTTTTAGCGCGTTTAAATAAAAGCTTGTTCTTAAAAAAGTTTTTTTTACTTTTAGTTTATTGTAGTAATTATTTTTCGTTCACAGATAGAATGTACTATTTTAAGTTCATCAGTTTATTTGCATGTGCTATACCTTAATGTGTTTAAATAATAAAGTGTTATTTAAGACGCAAAAAGAAAGTCGATATTTTCAAGAGTTCGGTCTTTCAAAGTAACAAATATACAACACTATATATGTTATAATAGAGTTTCTAATTTAAGATCAGATAAATCTAAAAACATATAATAAATATCAGATATGTATTGCGCACTAGCTCTTGATTAATATTTCTAAAAGCCTAATTTAAAGCATGACTTTATGACCCTATGCCTTAATATAATTCCATTTAAAATAACTAATAGCTAACGTGGAATGAAGAACTAATTTTTGCAATCTTAAGTTAAATGAAATGTAGAAACAAAATATAAAAATAAGCAAATTTCTTACAAAATATAGGATGCAGCTCATTGTAAACATAAATCATTTCTGAAAAAAAAATTATTACTTGTTTCTCCGCCACATTTTTTAAAAAAAATATTTTTTGTTAACAGATTTATCATTAATTGCAGTGCAAATTTAATTTAGAATATGATAAAAAAAAGATATACAAACAGGGGATTGAGAATCAAATTAATGTAATTCTGATTAAAGAGGAATCAAACAAACATGACCAAATAGCTACTTCAATAATATTTTCTGGTTTGCTCAAAAGAGTTTACTGCTTAGAATAAATATAAGTAAATAAAAATCACACAAACAAACTGAAAGGTAAAAGCTTGTTTATAATTTTGCGGGTATCGCAAAACATGTGATATCCAAATAGGCATAGAAAATTATTTTGAAAATGCTAGAAGATCACTTAACGTTTTAAAGCAAAATTATTAGAATAAAAAAATAAAAGAATAATTTTTACTTAAAATTATATTTTATAAATTTAAACACTTATATTAGTAGATATTATTTTTGCCATTCAAATATTTTCAAATCAATATGGATCTATTTTCACTTTTAAGGGCGCTTAGATTCTTAAAAGTATAAATCATTTTTAATTGATATTTTTCACGAAGAAAATTTCAGAAATTAATAAGTTTTTGCTTAAAACAATACAGAAATAACGGTAAACATATTTTACCGTTATTTCTATTATTTACCGCACAGATTTAGAATTTGACTAAACAGTTTGTTAGAATGTTACAATGCGATAAGAAACTGGTGAAAATTTTAATAAACCCC
This sequence comes from Trichonephila clavata, assembly GCA_019973975.1. NCBI lineage: Eukaryota > Metazoa > Arthropoda > Arachnida > Araneae > Nephilidae > Trichonephila > Trichonephila clavata. Next base: position 113,157 of record BMAO01016847.1, on the reverse strand, counting down.
ACTAAAAAAAGTAACATTGCTCAATTACCGTCGAGTTATTCTACAAATTTATTTTATCAACATTTTATTTTAGTTATTTTCATTCATATAAATTAAGTATACTTGATTAATAACTTTCGTAAGCTATTGAATGTTTTTCCATATCACTCTAAAACTTTGCCAAAGAATTCAATAGTAAATTTTGAAGAGATCATTATTTCAATTCGTATGTTATACATGTAAATTTTCTCAGATATTATTATTTGTAAAACATTAGATTTTATTAATTTCTGAAAATTTACAACTTTGCTTTTCATATGTGTTTTATTAAATGTTAATTTCTTATAAACTTACTTTTAAATATTGAATGTTCTTACATTCTTAGGAAAAGTACTGTTTTGAAGAATACGAATAGGAAAGGGGTTTTTGGTGTGAATTAGAAATCAAAATGCCCATCACATTCACTGAAATCCCAAAAGATATATCTTTAATGGAGTTTTGGAAATTATCGCAAACTTTTAAGAAGTATGCAAATTTCTTCTCTCGCCATCATTTTCTCTTTCTGTCCAGTATTTCTACAGCGTATAATAGAGTTTTCTTGTTCTTTTTTTTTTACACAAAAAATGCCCCTTATTAAGTAATTATCGTAAAATAGTAAATAACGCAAACTTTTAACAAGAAAAATAAGATCAAATTTTGCGAGTGTGCCTTACACGCTGGATATAAAAATGAGAGCTTTAAAAATAAATAAAAAATGTGAGCATTAAAAAAAATTAACACTCGGTATATTTATCTCAATGTTTCTTTAAAAGAAATGACATTTCTTATGATCTAAAAGGGTTGTAGTCCTAGAAGTATACTAATTTTCCCCATAAAGCTTGGAATGACATCTAAAATAAATTACTTCAAAACATAAGAACATTTCAGGTTTTTTCACAAAAAAGGGGTTTCCGTTATGCGGTGTGTGTGAATATATCTACAAAATTAAAAGTATAGGTGCGCGTTGTACATAGGATTTTATGGTAAATGAACAAAAACACGCACACACGCATGTACACATACACAAACGGTTCTATTTTCACAAGAGGGAGTGTCTATTAACAGATCATTATAAAACAACACTTGACAATGGTCAGGACAAGGTCGACATATGAGCTCACATCCCCTTCTCCAAACTTTAACGCCAGGAAATGGGAGGTCTTTGAGCAGTAAAAATTTTAATATCAGCCAACCTACACGATGTATTGTCAGTGTCATTATGACTTTATCTCATAAGACACTGGCCATGAAGCCATGACTATGACCACTAGGCTACTACAACCTCCTAAAATCCCGTAATAATCTTTGCAAAATGACAAAGGTCACTGAAACGTGTCTGTGCATGCGTGAATGCAAGTCTTGAATTCTTAGAAATGCAAGTCTTGAAGTAAAGTATAGAAGCGCAAACAAAAAAAAAAGTAAGGCATGAACAATGAAAAATAATAAAAATTGTTTCTTTATGTTATCATTACAGCATTACACGGCTAATTCGTTTCAGTAGAGCAATAACTATCTAAAATTAAGCTACCATTAATAGAAATATAAGTTCGGTAGAATCAATGAAATGCATCGAAAGCAGTTTCATTCTCGCACATGTGCAGCTGCAATGAATACAGTTGAGTGATAAGTTCCAAATTAGAGTCAAACAATGCTTAAAGTCCCGTAATAAGTAATCAGGTATGATAAGTTCCAAATTATAGAGTCAGACAATGCTTAAAGCCCCGTAATAAGTAATCAGGTATCTATATACATGACGATAAAAATGATAATGTAAACAATATACGCGTGGAAGAAATTACACATCAATACATTTTTTCATATCGTTCAAGAAATAAACATCCATATACTGATTTCCATTTTCTGCAAGACGATAGCATGCATTTTAAGGAGAAATATAAGGAAGAATCTCTCGAAGTCAGTAACAGAATTTAGAGAGCTTTTTTTTAATCTTATCTGTCTATTGTTATTCTAAGTCTATATGTAAAACTTGCATATTTACTTTTGGTACCCGGCATACATTTTGAAAATTGCTCCATTGTTCAACATTTACGACATTAGTCACTTCTGATAGTGATTATCACCCTTCTAACTTCCCAATAATTCTTTCTCTTAAAAACAAATTTATTTTTCCTTCTTTGAACCATAATCAATACTTCAACAACGGTTGAAATGCCCATGAGCTATTTGATTACACAAACAGTTCAAACTTATGTATGCACATTTACGTAATTGATTTTGCTGCTATCTTAATACCACCTCTCATTGTCTTATTACATCATTAATAAAAAAGAGTCGTATGTACAATTAATGCTGCACATAAACAGCCACACACATGAAATTTTAGGTTTTTTGTGTTTCATTGAATCTAATTGTTTTAATGTCCTAATAGTTTATTAGTTTTGGACAGCACGATAAATCTTTTAAAAATATTTTGTTTTAAAAATCATTTAACGTAGGAAAATGAGAACTTATTAAATGTTAACTTACAGTAAACAAATGTTGCGGTAAATGTGTTAATCCTTGAGATCCAAGCAATTTATTTTTCTCTTGAAAACCAGGGAAGGTTTTAAATTAATTTGATCCCTTATTTTGTTTACCACTGATTTTTTTAAAAATAATCATTTTAAGTAACTGTGAATAAGGCTTGAGATTTGAAAGTTCAAAATGCCCATGGTAACCAAGTGGTTATGGTCATGAACTCTTAACTGGTGTGTCATGAGTTTCAGCTCTATGGCCAGTGAAAACCATTCATGTCGAGTGTTGAAATTCCTCAACTCAACTCAAATTTCTAGCATTTGCGTGGTGTGATAGTTTTGAGAGAGAGTGCCAGCTCAAGTCTCGTGCTCGTCACGCGACCAATTTTCCAAATTACGAGATTCATTGCCAATAGATTTTGCGTTACTTTATAGTGCGATGTTAACAAAAACGCGCTTACTTGAAAAATTAAATTAAAAAAGAAATCATCTTAAATTGAATCACATTTCTCAAATTTCATGTACGACGTATAATTTTAAGGAAATTAAATTTGAGAAATTTAGTTCAAAATTTCTAATCTAAAGGGATAGAATTAGATTGTTCCATTTAAAAATGATTAATCGAATTGGTAATTGTATTAAGTAATTTACAAACATATCCCATTTATTTTTAAGGAGAAATGATCAATTTTTCTTGTTGAAAACTAGCTTTATTACTATAAACAATAAGTACTATAAACAATATTCCCATTAAACATTAAAACACGATGCGATGAAATAAGGATAGGAAAAAAAAAAGAATTAAAATAGCTGTAAAGAAGCGAATAGTAGATGAAGCCGGAATAAATTTATTGAAAGAGAGCAAGCGAGCATACTTAAAAATATCAATCCCAAAGTTTAGAGTTTAACAAAATTCAAATACGAAATTGATATATAGAAATATAATCTTTTAAAGCCATTGTGTGTGTACCATTATTTACTTCTTATTCTATTACCGAGCCCATGTTGTTTTTGAATATTTTTATTAATTATATAATAACTCTTAATATTTATTGTAATACTTAAAATCATAAACTTTCTACTTCCTTGTAAATTAATCAAATTGGAGCACGTATTAATTGGAAAATGTGTTTTATAGTAACTTATTATTCAATAAGCTTGGTAAAGAATAAATATGTTACTGCCTGATGTTTTTATGATTACTTTTTCTTAGCCTTTTGGAATGTATTTGTCTTTAAATCAAAATTATCTAGGTATTATTTATTTTTACTTCATTTTTTAAATTAATTTCAGGACTTATGACCATTAAAAATACATCATTATTAATTATAAAATAATCTTTTTTATTAATCCTTGTATTTTATAAGTTATAATTAATAATTATTCTTTATAAATATTTGCTTATTGTGTCACACATATGATGTAGTTCGTATAATTATCTTTTATAATTACTTCACAAAATTATTAACATTTATCAATAAAAATAATGCATTTGTTAAGATGATAATACTTTTTGTTGAATTATCTTAGAAATGAAAATAGCTGCAATGAAAGATAATTTAACTTCCAAAGTGTAATTTTGGAATACTGTTAAGTAACGCGAAAGGACACAAAACATTCCATAAAAGATGTTATTCTTTTATAATTACATGGTATGAACATCTGAAGAAAAATTAGTAGGCTGATAACAGAAAATCTAATTAAAAATCATGACTATTTGGAATAACCTTACTATTAAAACTACTTCAATAATCAAAGAAGCAAGTTTCATTTTATGAATGCAATTCAGTGTCCTTCAATGCAAGTTGTAACCTTTATTTGTCTAGAAACATTATTGGAAAAACAATCTTCTATCTGTGTTATTTATCTAAATCGAAAATTTGAATACAAGTAGAGTATTCAATACCGAAAGTTGGACTAGTTACAAAACTTCTGAAATACGATTATATGTTAGAAATTAATTTGATATCTAATCTTAAGGAAATATATTTTTTTTCCGTTTGGACTTGTTACCAAAATTGAGCAAACATAAAATGTACGTATTAAAAATATATATATATATTTTGGGGTTATTTTAAAAGTTTGGAAATTGATTTTTAATTATATAAAGTTAAAAGCAAAGTAAAAATACGAATTGTAAATAATTTAATAACAGTGAATGAAAAATATTAGGATCCCGATGTTGGCCATTTTGGTAAACTCTTGTATATAAAGTCTAGAGTTGTTTTTCATTTTAATTTCTTCAAAAGAATCTTAAACGATTGAAGTCCATTTTTAACTAAACTTTAATTATAATTTAAATCACTATACCTTTATTTGGTTTATGATTGAAATGTGCTTGGATATTCATGCTCTATAACTCATCATCCTTTAAAATGATTCCACTCAAAACGCGGATTTATGATGGTGTTTTCATTCTTTAGTGAGCTGTTCGGGTTATTAATATTGCAAGGAAATTCATGTTCCTTAAAATCACTTAAGACATTTTCTTTTATTAATAATAGCCACCAAACATTCTTAAAACATACATCAGATATTTAACACTAACAAACTTTGTCCCCACATACAAAGTCTAAAGTGAAATCAAATATTAAATTCAATGTGTGGTTTTGAAATTCTTTTAAATTTCTTCCAGATTTACGTTTATTTTTTTACTTACTTAAATTCTTAAAACACTTTGTAAAACAAACACCATTACATTTCTAAATTTTTCCTTAATTTCTTAGGAAATATGGCGTCAAAAGTAAAAATAAAAATAAAAATATTTTAATAATCTTGGTTTTGCTGATCCAATTAAAAATTTTTTAATAAACGTAGAAAATGAAATATTTATTGCATCAGTAAATACATTATATATGTATATATTTTTTTAAAATCTCAACATGTTACATACAATATCTTTAACAAGAAATGGAATCTTTCATCATCTAAACATGCAAAAAAAATTAAATTTTCAATAATTTCTAAATTCTTATATGTTTTGTTATCTTTAACCCATGTATAAATAAGCATTAATTACTGTTTTTTAAAGCTTGTATGGTTTTTTCTTACATATATAAATTTTAAAATAGATATTCTAACATTTATCTCCTACAATAAATAAAAAATAATAAGTGAATCAAAATCCTGTACAAAACAAATAATTGTTAGGTTAATATATCTATTGAAAGTAATTATATATACACTAATGTTCAAAACTTAAGTAACAAATGGATTTTTTAACATACAACCATGAAATTGTACTAAATAGCTTTTTAAATCTTAGTAGAAAGTGATGGGGGGGGGCAGAGATATCAGCCTATATCATCAGAGAACACACCATGGCAGGCAATTGCATGGAATGCATACGGTCAGTGCCAAGATAACTAAAAGAAGTGGAGGAAGGACCTATTTCCACACATTCTCTTCATGTGAAAGGGTAATTACTTGCAGGTAATTTTAAAAAAGCTACAAGAAACTTTACACGAGCCTTTACACGAGGTAGAATGATCGGCAAGCTTGAAGAGGAGCGTAGTTTGATGAATATCGCATAATCTTTTGGCATTGAAAAAGCATAGTGTCAAGAGGTTGAAATTCTTCCAAAGTTTGCTGGTGTTAAGCTGAAAAGTACAAAGGCAAGTGGCAGTTGTTATATCATTCTGCAGGCTAAAGGAAACCGAAAGAAAACATCAGAGCACATTTCTGTGAATATGTGTAAGTGAGAATATGAATTGTGAGAATAAGAATAAACTATCTTGGAGGGTCCTTTTGACTTTCCTTAAAGAAAATAAAAACTTTTCTATGCATTATTTTGTTTGAGAGCTTCTTCTTGTTAAGGAATCACGATGTACAGAAGTAACACACACATATGTAAAATTTATATTTATTTAAGGGAATTGTTAAAAAAAAGTATTTCATGAATGAAATACAAATTTTTACTTCCTTAGAAAATGCTGAGCTGTAAATATTTACAATCTTTTTTTTTAAAAAAAAGTCATGAAGAAAACATAAAACTATAACACATAGCACAAAACCTAACTATATATATTCCTTTTTGAAAAGATCAAACTCACAAATGCATATAGTGCAAGCTTAACAACTAACTATGCTTTTAGTGATTGTTTGAAACTTGTTTGCAAGTTCTTATAAACATAATTATACCAAAGGAGAATGTGTGAAAGCATAATAATTATCACATGCTCATTCTTTACCATTAAACCAATGTATACTTCTTTAAATAATCAGGAGGTTTCTAAAACACTTTAGGTATCTGTTGACTCTTTGCTGATAATTATGAAATATAAAATAGAAGAAAAACGAGGCTATTTTTATATTAAAAAGTTTTCCTTCCAATTAAGTTTTCTTTCTGCTTTATTCTCCCTTTCTATTTTTTGTGATATCCAGCAAAGGAAGAATCTCTATGTAAATTCTTCTGAAATCGACTTCTTTAAGAAGCAAGGCATTTTTTTCTGTTTTGAATTGTATTCCATTATGAGATATAAGGGTTGACTGTTTTTCTGTGACAATAACACAAACTAAATTCAAAAAGAACATTATTTAACCATATGTTTTGAAATGAATGTGTTACAAAAAATATAAAAAAGTGAAAAGAAATTTATATAATGATTTATCTACAGAAGAACTGACTTAGAGATTGTGAATAAAAATTTCATTTTTAACAATTTTGAGATTTCCCTACAGGGAAAAAAAATTTACATAGAATAAAAAGAGTTCAACTAAATAATAATTTAAAGTGTTATTTTGAATTAAACTTTAATCATAGTCGCTTTTTTATTGTAGTCTATTCTTTTGCACTTACTATGATTCATTGAACTAAAAATATCCCACTGTTTTAAACAATACACGTTCTTTTTTAGACATTAGGAATACATAACAATCCCTTACTAACAACTGCTAAGCAGTCATTTGTATCTGTAAGTATGTAAAGTAATTCAGATTAAACTCATATTCTTTTAGTAATTCACATTAGTCAGACATCAGTTATTCCATTATATAGCGATACAAATATATTGAAAGGAGTATTTTCTTTGAAGTTAAAGAGGAATTAATTTTTCAAGCATGTATATTTCTGTAAAGATTGGCTGCTTATGTTATTTTTGAGAGCAATTATGCACTTCCATTTAAACAGACAAGTATAAATAACTGTTATAAATAAAACACACGAGCGAATACGTCCCTTTATTACAATTGTTAGGAATTTTAAAGTATTCATTCCGAAATAATTATGAAGAGCACATTTCTTAAAAGATTACTTTAAATTTTCCTCTTTTGAGCACTGAATCATTGCTCCTCTTAACAAAAGAACTGAACATCTTGCTAGCTAAACATTTTTGCTAATTTTAAAATCGATAACACTCATTGAACTTCATATTAATAGCTGCAAAAGACAAAAGCCCCAAATTAGAAGGATACAATCTTTTCAGTCATTTTTAGCGAGAGAGACCATCCGGAGTTATCTTTTGATTCCTCAGGAAATTAAGTCACATTAATCATTTTTACATCAAATAAGTACTGAGAATGGTGCATGTAAGGTACAAAAGCTTTTTGGAGTTTAATTTCCTATCCTGAAAATGGGCCTTTTTGAGAACCTTCGTATATGATAATCATTACTTTAAATAATGGAACCTAACATATTAACGTTTTTTAATGAAATGAAAGAAGTATATTTGTTTAATAACTTTTGTTTAATTACATCTTAGACTTTTACATATAATTAAGCGCGAGAGTAATTCCATTTCAAGGAAGGAATTTTATTTCTGTAAAATATAATTGCAGTTTTTTGCGGGGTTTTTTGTCAATTGCTTGAGTGGTAAGAAATTGTAACAAAAGCTTATGTTGCAAATAAAGTATCTGAAACTTTATCATCAAAATACGTTAAATCATCTATATCAGTTTAATTTTAGTTCAAATATTCTAAAATATTTACCAATAGGAAAAGATTTCTTCTGAACTATTACTTTTTATTTGAAATGTAATATTTTAAATTCAAACTAGGATTAAAAGTATTTATTTGTAAGCGCTTCTTGCAAATCATATTTGTCCTGGTTTCGAGTACTGCCATTCCTGGACCATACATTGTTGTTAGTGAAAATCCTAGTAATTTTGACCCACGAACCTGTGAAAAGTATGACTCTAGAGTATGTCCTTCATTCTCCTAAAATCTAAGCCATGGAAATTCTGGACATAAGTTTCAGCTACATTTAATCTGTATTAAGCTCCAAAACTCAGCATGATAAATCTTTACAGGAATCAGAACTGGAATTTTAAATCACAAGAGTCATGAAACAGGTGACTTAAGTCATTGCGGTATCTTGAATTCCCATTTCACTTAATGAATATGCTTGTACTATCAACATAATTACACATTTTATCCAAAATTCCCAGTAAAATTAAGGTGAGATATGAAACAGTTAATATTTTAATGTTTGGTAATGTATAGTTACCTCGACTTTAGGTGAAATACCGTTATAATATTCTGATTCTTCTTTACGTGTACGCCAACATAGAAATAATTGATTTTTCTTGAAAAAATATTATTATAAATATTTATATTTTTAATTATCTGAAATAAGAAACAAAATAAAATGGAACTAATTAGGCAATGTGCAAACTCTACTTATAAATATTCAAAACAGAAAAAAAAGTTAATTTTACCACAAGTTTAGATTGTATAGCATATCTTTCAGTTCATTCTTGTTTAAAATTAGTATGTATACTCTTATTTTTTATGCTTTTACGATGAAGTTAAATGTTTAAATCTTGTACCATAGCAAAACCTACTGTAAAAACTTTAAAAGTTATTTAAAGTCCAATTGTTACATTTAAAAGGAGTTAAAATTGTTACATACATTTTAAGCAATTTAAATTAAATTTGATAATTCTCCCACATATGTTCTGGAAATAGTTTACAGTACAGATGCTCAAAACAACTTTGAATATTTTTAAGCAAAAAAGTAGTTTTCGAATTTATTAAGTATTTCTGAAAAGTTTTAGAAAAATAAAAAAGTTTGGATAATTTTAAGAGCTGTAATAAATATCATCAAATAATGCATGGAAATTAAGGAAGAAAAAATTTAAAAGAATTGGTGTGTTTAAATAACAGAAATGGATGTTTTGCTTCAAAAAATGAAATATTTTTTTTAAGTGTAAACGAAATTAAACTCATCTGGAAAATGTAAGAAAGAAAAACAAATTAGAACCATTTGCATTCATTATTTTATCAACATCAAAATGTAGATGTATTATTCGGTGGATAAAGCACTCCAATTTTAAAAAAGTAAAACCCACATTAAATTAAATAGTATTCTATTTTAGAAGGAATTGTCCCCATCTTGAAGAAACCACAGCATAAGAAAACGAAATAAAAGCGAAATCGAAAGTATAATGGAAACAGAGGAAAACCATTCTGGTATTCTTTAGATATTTAATTAAAACTTTAAAATACGACGCTGTTGCTTATTTTAATCAAACTGTCTCCTAAAGTGCATAATGAGATTTCTACTAGCACACTCGAGTAGAGTAATTAAAAGAAAGTGTTATCTCAGTAAACATTTTACGCCTAATTAGAGACTGCATTAAGTATCTATTGTTTTGTATATTGTTCTCGAAGGACTTACCTTAGGCTATGTGAAGAATTGGGTGATTTGTTGATGCATGTATGAAATATATTTTCCTCAAAATGAGAAACACTAAGCCTTTTAATGTCTCCGAATGCGTTACAGCTAATAATTTAATCGAAACTGTCAAAAATATGCTAATTTCTTATTATGGATTGATTTTAATATCACATTTGAATATTCATATTTAAATGTCACCCTATTCAATACTCTAAACTTTTTACCTAAATAAGTTCAATGTCACTATCCCTACGTATAGAAATACAAGATTTATTTTGTGATTACACATAGTGATTATTGTGTAACTAGGTCAAGAGAAATGAGTGTTTAACTACTATCCTAACAATTTTTATAGATTAATTGAAAGATATTTACGGGTATTTTCAATTTATTTTTAAAATTACAATCCAAAACATTTATCTATGCAAATATATCGAATAGTTTGCAATTGATATTGCTGTATAAGGGAAAAATTGCTATCATTCACCGTAACTGGTCGTTAGAGCACTGGACTAGAGAAACGTCGATCGCTGATTCGAATCCCTGCCAGTACGTTTCAGCCAGAAACTGGAGCTTTAATTTAAAAATATTAATTATTATATTCTGGTAGGTTCTAGCATTTTCTTTACTAGCGAACCAGATATTTCTCGAATAGTAAGGAAAGTAGATATAAAAGATGAGTCCCACTGTTGTGTTCTAATAAATACGTGATACTGTGTGTTTATTTCAATTTTTGTGACAAAATAATTCTTTACAAAAGGATAAAGTTGAAGAAAAATTTTTATTTAGTTCACGTGAGCTCTTATATAATCTGGTATTAATCTAGCATAAATTTCTTACATGGTAATGCAAATCAAAGTTATTAAAATAGTACTATCTGAAATTCATTTTGTTGCATATGTTTTAGTATTCTTCTCGTACAATATTAGATATAATTTTTTGATAACTTGAATTCAGAAAATTTTAGTACATATTAGGTTCATAATGGTGATTAAGACAAGTTTTCTGAATGACCTACGCAAGATGCTCAAAAATTTTCTTTATTTATGCTGATGTTCCCAACATTTAGTTAGACACATATACTTCAGAAAAATTAGATTGATATCTAATTTATTAGTTAAATAATTAGGGGGGTTTAGACTACTTATTTTTATTATTTATTTATTTTTTTATGTTACAAAAACATATTTTGCTTAGGAAGTAACGCTCCTAAGCTTTGCTTAGGAAGCTTATAAGAAACAGAAATTTTGCAATTCATGGAAATCTTAATATATATCATAGATCTTAATTATGAATCATTCTATTCAGTTATTGAAGCTTTAATGCTTCTTTCTGAACACTCAGATACTTAACACTTTAGTGTGCTGAACGCAAAACTACGACGTATTTCAGGAACTATAATATTCAATTTTCTTTAATGAGTTGTAAATATAATTAATAATATTAAATTAATATAAAAACAGCTGTGCTATTTTAATGTAAGTTTCTTAAGATTTATTATTTGGTTATAAAATACAAAATGGGGAAGTATAACTATTTTAAAATCAAAGACAAATAAGTTATTCGAAATTCGAATTTATTACTTTAAAAAATCTAATCAGAAATTTAAGATTAAATGTAATATATATATATATATATATATATATATATATATATATATATATATAATTGTGGGAAAAAGATAAAGTAATACGACTCTTGAAGTACATGTGTTACAAAGAAGATTTTCTGGACAATTTTTGAAGAAATATTAAAACTGGTTATTGAAAGCACTGCTTGGTACAAATAAACTGATTCTCTCAACAGAGTTAAATTACTAATAACCACACACACAGAGAGTTAATTACTAATAAAACACAATAAAGTTTTGATGTCCACTCCCTACATTGCATACGTTTCATAAGATAGTATCATTAATATCTCTGTTCATGGAACATTACATTTACTACAGTTAGTAGACAAATTTAGAAATGTCCTTAATTCTTAGTGAAGATGTTTTGTGAAGGAACTTAAATTATATATATATATATATATAGTGCATAACTTTCCTAAATTCTCTGTGCAGTTTTAATAATTACTTAGCTTATCAGTTCAACTGAACTACCATATATCTTTTTCCTGACGAAGCTTTCTTGGTAACTGATCTCAAATATTGATATCTAAAAAAGTTACTGATTTATTTATTATAACTATTAGAACAAATTCGTACATTACATATGAGTGATCAACGCATTCGTATTTATGTTTATATAGAGGCGTGTGAATGTGATTAAATTCTGGTATTTCGTAATGCTCATAAATGCACAGGATATTTATTTACATTTAGGGTATCCTAAAACTTTCTTTATTTTGTAGAAATGTACACCATAAATAACTGCACTCTAACTTTTAGAATAATTGATATTAACTCAGAGAATTGTATTACTTAATTGCTGGAAACTTCAAATATCTAGCAGCTAATATGTATACAAGGTATCCCAGTATTATTGGGACAAACTTTCAGGGAAGGTAGGGATATCACGCAATGATTCACATTTGCATAACAACTCCTGGTCAGAAACGTCTTTGTTTGATGCTGGGGGTGTTCAAGGAAAGCATTCCAGGAAACAGACCTGCATTACCACAGTTTTTTTTAGCTATCATCGCCCTCAAAGCAGTATGAAATGTTTTACAAACATCAAGCTGGGAGATATACACCTCAAGGAAATACATGAGCAGCAGAAAGATTGTATCACGAAAGGTACCCACAGAGAAATTCCCCCAACGTTTTCTAATTAGCATCGCAATTTGAGTGAATATATAGATCATTACTAGGTAATAGGCATAGTGAGGGTGAGCCACAAGTGACATGAACTCCCAACACGTTGCTCGGATTCCTTCGAACAGTATCCAACAAATTTTGACCGCATGGTACTCGGATTCCTTCGAACGGTATCCAACACATTTTGTCTACATGGTACTTGGATTCCTTCGAACGGTATCCAACACATTTTGTCTACATGGTACTCGGATTCCTTCGAACGGTATCCAACGCATTTTGTCTACATGGTACTCGGATTCCTTCGAATGGCATCCAACACATTTTGTCCACAGGGTACTTGGATTACTTCGAATGGTATCCAACGCATTTTTTCTCCATGCTGGGAGTTGGAGTTAATTGTGGCCCACCCTCATTAAGCCTATTTTCTCGTATTTAAGAATACTTAAATAAAGTATTGCTCATTTTATAAGTAGATTGCTTTTTATCTTATGTAACATTTTAAAATTTCTAATTTAACAAAATTAAAACAAGCTGATATATATTAAAAACAACAGAAAAGAGTTTAATATCACAAAATATGTGAGTGAACATGAATAAATTTTGTGGAATAATTCAAGTAACTAACATTTATAATTTCTGTTTACAATTTTTTTCTAATATTCCGCAATCGCTCTACATCATACGTTAAATGCCTTTAAAAGATGAAAGCAATTAACATCAAAAGCACTTTTAATGCAAACATAATTTGCTTCCCTTAAGACATCCATATAAATATTTAACCGAAATACCAGTCTTGCCCAATCTGAAAATTAATTACCAATTTAACCAATACGGATTGTCGTCATCCGTACAGCACCAAATTTCTCTATCAGGCTTTAACAAAGAGTATTGCTAATCCCAAACCATATGTCTTTTAATTTTAAATCTGGATGATTCACATTTCAGATCTGTGCGGACGATTAACTTTCTCTTTCCCATCCTCATTTTAACTGCCGATGGCGCAGATGTAGTTGACAACCAATTTGTCTAGTAATTACGTTTTAGGGATTAAGTGTTGTATTTGAGAAGGCCAACAGATATAGAGAGAAAAACTATTATTTTTAATGCGAGCATTTTTCTTCTACGAAACCACAGCTAAAATCTGTTTTTGTAGAAAAATAGATTTAAATAGGATGATTGTAACTTCTGTTTTCCCCCTATTTGACTTTATTTTATTTTAAAAGCGTTCTCACAAACACACAAAAGAGTTCTGATTGTTATGGTAACGGTAAAAGAATAATTATATTAAGAATAAAGTTATGCAATTAAGTGAAACAGTAAAAGTTATGCTGCATTATAAACATCACTTAGGGTAAGCGTTTTAAGAGAATTAGGAGTTAGCAGATGGGAGTTAATAATTTTAAAGTATGTGATGTTTATGGTAATGAATTTCTCTTTCTCTATCTGTATTTTTTATAGACAAATAATGACACTTTACGTTTGATTTTTTTTATATTCATAAGCTAGCTTCATTATATAAAATACAATTTATAATTAAGTAAAGAAGTATCGTAATGTACAAACGTGTATTCAATTATCGTATGTACCAATACTTAAGAAAGTATCATATTTACAAACGTGTAAGCATTTGTATTGTACAAATAAGTAAGCAATTATCGTATGCCCCAAGGCTTAAAAAAGTATCATATTTACAAACGTGTAAGCAGTCATCACATTGTACAAATAAGTAAGAAATTATCATATTGAACAAGTATGTAAACAATTATTGTATGTTAAATGCATAAACTATTACCATATGGACAAGTTGTAAACAATTATCGCATATACAAATGCGTAAACAATTATAATATGTACAAATATGCAAACAATTGTAATATATGAAGCTTTAGAAATACTATGCATTATACTAAGAAATGAAATAAGTAATGAATTATCTTACAACATAAATTTAAATCAAATTTTAGTTTTCAACAAAAGAATATTATAAAGTAGGAAGCAAAATTAATTAAAATAATGACTAGAAGACCTATCTATTGCAAATATTAAGACTATTTGCTTTAAAAATATTTATCTGTAGTACAAAGATTAAATTAAAATTAAAAATTTAGCAATATATAATCAAAAGCATAGGGAAATTACAGACATCTCACATTTCCGTAAGAACGATACTTTCCTTTTTTATTAATCTGTATACAAGCATAAAACGGTTCTTATTAAAAAATGCATTTGATATTAATGCGAATATATTTTCGAAATTTAATCAATATATTTATTTAATTAGAGGTACATTTCATTTTATCTAAACTTTAATCTTATATAACCATTTGGGGGAACGCGGAAAAACTTAATTACCTTTGATGGCAATAGGCAAGTATATCAAATATTTAAAATAAATTTATTTTATAAGCTAGCAATGCTATGAATTCCAAAAATCTAAGTATCATAATTTAATTAAATAATGCTATTTTAAGTAACTTATAAAAATATATGTATGGAAAAACTTATCTTCAGCAAATTAAATTTCTGTTCATTTTATCCAGAAACAACCAAAGATTAAAGAATGGAATTATTATTAATATTAGAATATTAAATATTGATATTAAATATAACCCTCTGAGATATAAATACACACTTCTACATTATGTATTTTCAGTCGAATTAAATTAACCGTTGTTGATATAATTCCAAACTGAAATCTCTAGAATACGTTGAAACGTACTTTTAATTGAATTAGAGAATAGGGATTCAAATCTATTGTATAATAAATTGATATCCAGAAAACTCCCATTTGGATTGTTGAAAAGCATTGGATTGAGGGCTATTCGAAGTTGGTCTTAACAGGGATATAAAATTTAAAACCCAAAATGAAATTAGATTTATTTATTTTCAGATTACTTTATACTATTCGAATTAAATTAGAAGTGTTTCTGGCCATGGATCTATATTTGAGGAAAAATCGTGATTTACTAAAGTTTTGGAAAGATTCTAATCGAAAAAAGAAGTAAAATTTGCAATATTTGTTTTTAAATTAAAATAAAAATAAAGTAATAATGTTCTAAAGATTGAAGTTATTTCATGTAGTTTCTCAGCTTGTGTAATTAATTAAAAAAAAAAAAACTTTTGATCTCCTTCTACCTGGAATTGCGTGTATTTTTAGAGTGTTTATAAAAATGGTTGTAGAGTATCTAGGGTAAGCTTAATTGTAGACTATATAATAAGAAAAATAGATTTATAACAAAGGAGTTATTTACAAAGAATTGAGAAAATATTCTGAACTATATTGGATATATAAATTTTACAGCTTTTATTCGTTTTGCATAAGACGAAAAAAAAAAGTATTTACATTGTTTTTTAAAAGAAAAAAAAATGCAATATGTATGAAAAGCTCTTGGTATGAGTGATATATTTTTGCTGATCAAGCAAGATAAAATTATGAAATGCGAAGAAATTAGTGAAAGGCATAAAATTTCACTTAAATCATTTTGACAAAACTACAGACAATAGACTGATATATAAAAATATATGGTACCTTATTTGAATATTTGCCTCTAGTAATTATTTCCTCAATATATTCTGAAAACCGCCACCAATCCCCACTTGCCCGAATCCATAAACAGAGAGAGACCACTTACCTAGACAGTATAAAAATTCTTTATTAACATAAAATCTAGAGTTATAGACACTAAAAATATTAAAAAGAACTTTTGCAAGTAAAAGTAACTTTACTAACTACACACATTAAAACCTTAAAATCACTGACATACAAAGTTATACTTCTGCTTTTATATGTAGGCAAAAACAGCCAGCGCCATCTATGAAACAGACTAAAAACTCAACGCAGCTGACGAATTCACACAATGAGGAATCTCACAATACATGCAGTGTATAATAACAAATGACTTTAGTAATCTATAATGAGATTAATTTTTGTTATTGTTTATTATTTTTCTATAATATAATATGATATTTATATGGTTGAAAAAGTATCAAAATAAATTCTCGAAAAAGGATGACCCATATGATGTATAAAAGTTGTAAAGCGAGTTTTTTTAAACTAGAGATAAATTTATTAATCTTAAAATATTTAAGAAATTTCATTAGTTGCTTTTCTTTTACTAATCCATATTAAGCCTCTCTAAAGAAAAGCATTTATTAACAATTTTTTCTGCGTCTCAAACCTATTATTGAAACTAAAAAAGACAATATGATAGTTATAACTTATATTCATTACATATATTGCATTTCATAAATACACAGACGAACCTCGCTAATTCAAACGTTCGATAGTTCGAACCTCTCGATAATTCGAAGTATGTGCTCAGCCCCTAGAAAAACTCTTGATATTTTGAACTAAAACATTACGTTTGGATACACTCAATATTTCGAAGTAAAATCAGTTGCTAGCCAGACTACAACACGCGATAATTCGAAGTTATCTTATGAAACTCTCGACATTGGAACACTTTTTAGCTAGAGCCTTGTTGCAAACAGATTGGAGTTTAAATGCTTTATGTTGTATTGTCTCTGCGCGTTTTCCCTGTAACGTAGCCCTTTCAATGACCATCTTTCGGCTACCCCTTCTTTGTTTTTGCTGGTTTCTTAGGCGATAAGATACTTTTTTCCCTTTCTTCTTCAAGAGGACAGTTCTTGTCACACTTATTGTCAACCGTCCGTATCTTTCATTTAACACGCGGCCTTGCTACATATGTGTTCAGAAAGGATGGTCCGCTTTTGTGAAGAAGAGATGAGTAGGATTGTGTGTAATATTTGTGTCGGAGTGCCATGACGGTTTATGGCTCTTCTGTGTAACTTGCAGCATGTAACACCAAATAGGATACGGACCGAACTGAGTGAGTGAGTGAATATTGACATCACACTGTTCAGCTACACGAGGGCATTTGGCGATGGACATCGTGATTTTGAACCATGGCCAAGTGACGAGGACCACACCTGAGCTGGCACCTCCTACTCCTAACTTTCTACCACGCCACACCAACGGAACTGGAGTGGACCCTGCTATGAAAAACAATAGATGTTTGGGATAGTGTCTGAGGGAATCGGGTGTGAAACGATTTTATTTCCAATGAGGAATGGAAGAGATTTAGAGGGGCGTGAAAGAAGCCTGTTTGAGAATTACTTCATAAATATATTCTTTTAATACAGGAGACTCTTAACTTCCGTATAATATTTATACTGCACAATTGCCTAACTTGAAATCGTCGAAATCTCCAAGCCTTAAATAGCTTAAGTATTTCGGTGCTTCCTTCAGGCTGAAGGAAGCACGCAAATAACATGAAATTTACAACATGCATTAGCGGAGATGAGATATGCAAATGATTAGAATTTCAGCTCAGACACACTTCACGCACGCCTGTGGCGTCACCTCAAAGCGCTATTTAAGGCTTGGAGATGTCGACTATTTCAAGTTCGGCAATTATGATTCTTGTGGTTTTTTTCAAAAAACGATCAGTTATGTCTCGTAAAAAACAGCGATCAGCTTTCGATCAAGTATTCGATTTCGACAGAGAAAGGATAGTGGCCTACCGAGATTGTGGATCATCTTTCAGGGAAATCGGTAGTCGTGTTGGACGGAACCAAACAACTGTAATGCGGATATGTGACCGTTGGATGCAGTAGGGTATGACGGACCGACGTGGTCGATAGCATCCACCTCAGTGCACCACTTCACGTGAGGACAGGCAAATTGTGAGCACGGCAGTGATGGATCGCTCACATCATGAACCATAGCCCAGCACATTGAGTTTGTAACGCATCATTCAGTGTCTACGCGTACCATTCGACGCAGTTTACAGCAGAGTAGTCTGTCCGCAAGACATCCATTGCTTGGTCAACCCTTGACGCAGAACGACAGACGTCTCCGCCGACAATGGTGCGATGAAAGAAGGATATGGGTGGCAGAATGGAATGAAGTTGTCTTTGCTGATGAGTCACTCATCTGTCTGCAACACCACGATTTTCGGATTCGAGTCTGGAGACAACATGTAGAGAGGATGCTGAACAGCTGCGTTATGCACCGCCACACTGGTCCTGCACCAGGTATTATGGTTTGGGGCCATATTGGATATCACTCTCGCACTCTTCTAGTATACATTGCTGGTACTTTAAACAGCCAGCGCTACATCTCCGAGATGTTGGAGCCAGTTGTCCTTCCTTATCTTCAGGGCTTGGCCACAGCCATATTTCAACAGAATTATGCGCGTCCACACGTGAGACGCATTGTCCAAAGGTTTTTCGTCAATCACCAGATTGAATTGTTTCCCTGGCCGGCTAGCTCTCCGGATCTTGTGCCGATAGAAAACATGTGGCCCATGGTTGATCAACGATTGACCCAGATTGCACCCCCATCTGCTACACCAAATCAACTTTGGCAATGTGTGGAAGTTTCTTGGTCTGCTGTACCCCAAGAACACATTCAAAGTCTCTTTGAATCAATGCCGAGGCGTGTGGCAGCGGTAATCTCCAACAATGGCGGCTACTGTGGCTACTGATTCTGGCAGGAATCACACTTCACAGAAGTCTATAAATTTATACTTGGTCATTTTATACTTGGTCAACATGTTATCTACAAAATAAATTTTGTTATGCTATCTCTTGTCTTTCTTGGTGTTGCATTTATGGTGGCCAGCAGTATATATATATAACTTTGCAACATCATAGAAACCAGTACTTTTGAGACATTTTCTATGAACTTAAGAAGTCCTTTCTATTATTGTAACTGTACAATTTCCTCCATAACATAAATAATTTATTTTTTCCCTAACATTTTCATTTTCTGGAAAACAAAGATGGCTTTATTTCTAATGCAACAAGTAAAAAAACACACCTCATGGAGGACTTAAAGACATTATAATGAATATATAGAACAATTAAGGCCTAACCCTTAAACAAACATTACTACTTTATTAATTACTTTGAGATATTAGTATCTCAAGAGAATATCGCGTAGCTCAGAAATTAATATTCATCAGAAGCAAAATCATATATTAAGGATTGCTGTAATCCAACAGTCAAATAATTATCATTTATTCATATCAGTTTCATCTACGATTCCCCGAAAGGTAAA
This sequence comes from Trichonephila clavata, assembly GCA_019973975.1. NCBI lineage: Eukaryota > Metazoa > Arthropoda > Arachnida > Araneae > Nephilidae > Trichonephila > Trichonephila clavata. Next base: position 93,204 of record BMAO01016847.1, on the reverse strand, counting down.
ACAGTACTGACGGTTCGTTCAACCGGCAATTTGTGTATTGTGCTGTTTCAACGAACGTAATGATTGCTGATTGTACGATTTGCATAACTAAATTACATGAACCCGAGGATATTAATGCTGATACGAAAATATTTTGTACGGCTAATTCCTTAAGTTTCTCTTACGCTTACAATAACTATATAATTTTATTTAATTTCATTATATTTTTCGAAAAAATGCAATTTATTTCCTCGTATATTATTTCAAAACTAGATAAAAATTTATAAAACATTTTAAAGGTGTATTTGTGCTTTGTGTCAAACAGACATGAAGTATTTATTTGTACATTTTTAGTTCTGAAACATACTGTAAATCAATTATCAGATTTTGAAAGTGAAGGGAATTCTTTTTATAACTAATGCTGAAAATTATGAAACTGATACATGAAAAAAAAGCAACAAAACGCAAATAAATTAAAATGTAGCTATTAAAAATAATGTTAAGTTACATTACTCAAGTATAAAAGGAAAGAAAACATAAGTGCGTCAAATGATGAAAATTTAAATATCAGTAGCGAAACGTAGTGAATGATTTAAAGCAGATGAATTACAACGCCTAAATATCAAAATTTTTATCCCAATACTCTTATGCAAATTTTTTTTTAAAAACATATTTTATAATGTACACAAGTGCAATTATGCGTTTAAAAGAAGCCTACCAATCACAAGCGTTGTTGGCTATAAAATTCAATATAATGACATGTGTCATCTGCAGCTGGTGCTATTTTCAGTCCCAATGAGAATTCAGAACAAAAGAGCTTAGAATTGGTCGACCAAGATCCACAATGTCGATAGAAGAATGTTATTTTGTGCTTTGAGTGAGACGGCAGAGAAATATTGTAGCTCCATAATTCTCAATTTGAGCTACAACTGAATCCAGATTTTAATGGTCAACAGCATTTCGAAAACCTCATGAATGGGGCTGTATTCTTCAGGATCCATTACTTTCATTTAGTTCACTCCAGAACAGAGTAGAACGCGTTTTGCATGAGAGCTTTCATTCAATCTCTGATATAATATTTCCAAGATAATGTAGAAGTTAAAGCACGGAACAACTAGCATTTTTTGGAGGTTGGTTTCCCCATTTGAAATATTTTACAAATGAAAAATCAGAATAATAACATTTCTCACAGATGCTCTTCAAATGTGTGTGCAAAGATTTTGATGTTAAAATACACCCAACATGATTCAATTGGCAGTCCTTGAAGAACAGTTTTTATATCTCCGAAGTGTCATTTGCATTATAATTCCAAAGAGCATTAGTTTACACTTCTAGAATCTGACTTTTAGTGAAGACGAACTGCTTTGTTTAATTTCTGGTTAAAATTCCCACTGAATAATAACTTGATGGCAACAATTTCATTTATTTGTGACATTTTTTAGTCTTTTATAACCTACCCATAAAATCATGTCGAACAATCTTTTTCAACCAGTTCTATAAGAAACACTCGCTCGGTAGTGGGTTTAACACTAGAACGTCCATCGGTGTCGATTGGACACCAAAACCTGTTTAGTTTGTTCTCCCTTCCCCATTTATCTAGGGATTTTGAAAAGTTTTTGTAAATTTTAATCAGTTTCCATGGTGACTGCACAGAAAACGTTTTGTGGTTTTAGGTTTATTAGTAGAGAATATTTACAACTAAATATACCTAAAACGTCCGCTTGTGTTCTTTCAACACCAAGGTAATTTATCATTATGAATAGCAGCGTACAACTAATAATAGTTCCTTAAAAAAATAGATACCATTAGTAAAACAAACTTTCCAAAGTACTATCGCGCATTTAATTAACCTTGAATGCAGCGTTATTGTATTCACAGCGAGAATGAGTGAGTTATACTGAAATTGTTGTGTCTACGTGTTTCGTAACATTGCATTTGCTTATCTGCTATCACGTTTAAATTACGTAAGTGCAAGAAATTTGAAAAATCAGGCAAATACTGAATTTAAAGGAATTACAATTTCTCTAAAACTCAAAACGTGTGAAATTAAAGAGGGTAAATGAAATGCAAATAAAAAAAAATGTTTGTCCCTTGCATGAAAATGGTGTACCGAAAATGCACAGGAAATTTAAATACCACTGTATTCATTGCAAATGAGGTATGTATAAAACATTATGCACAAAAACGGTATATAATGATGAAAAAAAATCCTCACAAAAATTACGATTTTGTTTATTATACAAATATGTATGAATAGTATTGTTTTATTCTATATTACAAAATTAAATAATTTGTTTGTTATAGTTTTTATGATATAAAGGTCATGATATATATCATAAAAACATGAAATATATACTATTCAAAATTCTTAAAACTTAACGCTACTGAATAGTAGTCTATCAATTATAAAGTTATTACAGTTATTTTATATCACGTTGCGTAAACAGCACCGGAGGACGTTTAAAGGCATTCGAAATCCTGGATGTTCTAGAGTCGTTGTTGTCGCGTCCTTCCTGAAGGGAAGGAATGGAAGTTTCCAGAGCTTGTGAGGCAGGTTGGACTTCTTAACGATAGATGGCGACACCACCTATCTCCACCTCCACAATTTATGCATGGAACTGGAGGGGAGGAAATATTCTCCTGCCCCCTGCAATCGTGGTTCTGCTGCGACCACTTATAATGCTTTCGAACCCACTGATTTAACGAGCACGTACTCCGTGTGTACTCGGAGGGTGTTTAGTAACATCGGGCATCTGATCCAGGCACTCCGGTCAGGAGTCCAATGCTCTAACCACCTTAAAAATTTGTTTGTAACCCTCCTTGTGTTAGCCACTGAATATTAAACATGCTCATATTCGGTATTTGTATATTCTTGTGTTGTCACAAGTGGTTATTCTTCAGTAGAGTGTATTCTCCAGACTGAAGTAGAGAAATTTATCAGTGGACTGTATAAACACACACACACACACACACACGCTCTCTCTCTCTCTCTGTATTTATTTCTCACACAATATAATATAATTACACTGAAAAAGCGTGTGGTTGACACCACGTCATAAGTGGTTCTCTTTATTCTAAGTCACTCTCTTCTTTTCTATCATTTGATCAGTGACCTCGCATTTCTTGTGGATGAAGAAATCATCCATTCCTTCCCCCTCTCTGGAATGGGGGAACGTTAGAAGAAACGAGGTACCATCTACTTGCTAACAGTAGTTATTAATTAGTTTTTCGAATAAATTATTTTAATCAAATGCATTTTCTTTTGATGTCAATTAATTGTTTATATTCCTTTATAATGCCAGAAGTCAGAGATACCGAGATAAGCATCGCTTCATACATCTTTTCGCACGACAAAGTTTATATTTTATTATTTCAGAGCAATAGAGACTTTTCATCCCTTATTTTGAATGGAAATGTGATACACGTTGCAAAATATAATTTATTCTCAAATTTACAAATAAGCATTACTGAAGGGTTTCAATAGAATAACTTTACTCTTCTTGTAAGATGTGTACATTCCCGATGAAAAATAATTCTTAAAAAATGACATTACGAAATTACTGTTATTATGAATTCCAAAGTATTCTACTAAAATTTTCTTAAAGAACATAGTATTTTACCTTTCTCAAAAGCATTACTTCTCTGAACAAAAGAGTTCAAAATCCTACAAACGAATCACTTTTGATGATTTCAAAATCGATAAAACTCATTCAACTTAATACTAACAGACGCTATTTCCACGTTTAAATTATAAAGAAACAATCTTTTCATTCACTTTTAACGAGACATCATGTGAAATTATCTTTTAAATTTTTCAGGAAATTAAATCTTATTATTTCATCTCTACATCAAACGATTATCGAATGACTAGTGTAAGATATCGAGGCCTTTTGAAGTTAAATTCCTTTTCATAAAAATAATCCTTTATGAAATACTTTGAGTTAGAGAATAATGTTGTTTAATTACAGAAGAGTGATCGCAATTTAACAATTTGTCAAGGCGATGAAAAATTTTTTTTTGTGTCCGGTTACTATTTATTAATGTTGCATTTAGTTTCTCTTTTAATATCATAGAAAGCGTATTGAATGATTAACTTTTGCGCAATACGTTTCATTTTACACAAGGATGATTATTGGTGAATTCAGATTTATGAAGCAGAGTAAATGGACTTTTTTAAATAGATTTCCTTTGTAGTAATTTGGTTCTTAATAACACAATGTTCTAGATTTCCTTGTACACTCATGTCCATAAATTAAGGATAATTCAGAATCACACAGAAATTGAACTCTAAAATAAAAAATTCACCTGTAGAATTATCACACACATCTTGAAGAAGAATATGCAAATTACAGAAAACCACCAGATGGCTCGGATAGTACGTCAAAATGACGAGAGTGTAAGAGGAATGGAAAGGTGGAGTGGAGGAAGGTGGTATAAAAGGAATGGTGGCAAAGAAGTAAAATTGTTCACAAGCGCTTTAAAAGCCTTTCAGTGCAATAACCGCATAGTTATGACACAAAGAAAGCATTTGGATGATTTTTTACGTGGTAGAATTATCGTATGACTGGAATGTGGACGTACCCAGCTGGAAGTATCCGAGGAACTTGGAATCATACAGAGTATCATCTCCAGGCTTTGGCAACGGTTCCAAGATGATGGTAATGTGAGTAGATGTTACAGCACAGGTCGCCCCCGAGTTACAACGCCGAATGAGAACCGGTGTTTGGCATTTACTGCCAAAAGAAACAGACGGAGCACAGCATCAGACCTGTCTCGTCAGCTCTCTTCAGCTACCGGTACGACAGTTTCAAGGCAGACCGTGTACAGACGCTTAGGGCACATTGGTCTATATGCTCGTAGGCCTGTCAGATGTGTTCCCCTTACCGCAACTCACTGTCGCCTGCGATTAACAAAGAGTAGAGATCATGCATTGTGGACACCGCAACAGTGGTCTTGTGTAATGTTTTCCGATGAGTCCAGGTTTAGCTTATAGTCTGATTCTCGCCGAACTTTCATAAGGAGAGCGCCAGGTACCCGTTGCCAGCAAGAGAATACCATTAAACGACACCGTTACGGTGGTGCAGGATGGCTCGTTTGGGGAGGATTTATTCTTGGTTCCAGAACTGACCTGCATGTTCAGAGTGTAACGATGACAGGCCACATCTATCGGGATGTCATTCTGGAACAACATGTACGTTTGTTTCGGGGCACCATGGGTGCTGAATTTCTGTTTATGGATGACAACGCCCGTCCTCACCGTGCAAACATTGTAGACGAATGCCTTCAATCGGATGATATCCGTATGGATTTTCCCGCATATTCACCACACTTGAATCCAATAGAGCATGTGTGGGATATGCTTGGCCGACGAATTAAAGCCCGTCAACCCCCTCCCACCTGACTACCGGAACTTCGGAAGGCATTGCTTAAAGTGTGGTGTAATATTCCATAACATCAGATTGATAATTTGATACTCAGCATGCGTAGGCTTTGTAAGGCCTATATTGCATCGTCCGGGAGACATACTCCATATTAACCATCATACTAACCATGTTATACTGTTTTTTGTAAATAGGTTGTTTTTTTTAAATTTGCTCCAGGGAGTAAAAATCGCAATTTTTATTAATTATTTCAAACATATAGCATCTTTTTTGCTCTTTACCTTTTGTTTAATAAATAGACTTTACAAATAAGTCAAATTTGTTTTGCTTCTGTCTCTTTCTTTGCCTGAACTTCATTATCTTTAATTTATGGACATGAGTGTACTAAAAATACTGATTTAAATTTATATTTTTTACAAATGAGCTTAAATTTTGAAATTGAAAAAAATGGACATAACAACTTTCATGATTAAAATCATAAATGTTTGGTAAATGATAATCATAATTTTTGGTTTAGTTATCTCATCTTCTTATTAATTTATTGAAAAAAAGTGTTTTTATTTTAAAAGCTTTTATTTAATTTACAATGTATGCATATATGTATGTATGTGTGTATGTATTTAATTTGTTCGGGTGGAATCTTGCAACTCAATTTGAAGTTGATATCTTCACCCTATTTAGCTAAAACTTTGTATACACGTTTAGTTTTGCTGACAATGCCTGTTTTGACCATTTATATTCCGATATGTCAATTAATTAAAAACGGTAAACTAGTTTTGGGCGCCAATTTCGATATGTCAGCATTGTTCTAATAATGTTATTGTTGCAACAATGACAAAAGTTGTCGTCGAAAATCGGTTTTCAGCTAAACTGGAATTTCATGACGTTGCGCTAATGACTGTATTAATTAACTTTGCCTAAAAAATAATTACATTTCTACAACGTAAAAATAATCTAATTTCTGCAACGTATGCAATTTGTTTAGAAATTTCTATCTATTTTCTTCGATTTAAATTCAAAACAAAAAAAGTAGAGCTATTTTTCAAGTAGATTGGTGCATTGTATACCTTTCTCAACGCTGCAAAGTTAAACTGAGAAATTGTAGAAATTCTGTAAAAAATTTATCTAACTTTAATCTATGAAACTCAGACAAAAAATAATTACAGCATCGGAAAGATCATTTATTTCGTACCAATAAGGTATAATTATTTGTACGGAATAATAATGTTTGTATTTCTTACGATTTTTTTTAAATAAATCAAAATCGATGCGTTTTTATAAAAATAATGTCTAAATCGTTGCGCATGAATTTTTTTTTGTTTAAATGAATCGACATTCCGTACTAAAACAGCTCATGCTTTGCTTTTTTTAGAATTAGTCATTTAAAACATTAAAATGGTAAAAACTTTTTTTTTACGATTTTTCAAGAATTACTCAAAATTTTAACTAAACATTTAATAACTTCATCATTTATGAAGAAAATCTCATGAAACTTTTTTTTTCGTGTGTAGGAAAATATTACCCAAAATCTGTACGACGATTGAAAAAATTGCTTAAAAATTACGGATTTCAGAAAAAAATTGTGTCTTTCGTCTAGTACCCTTTTTGTGAGAATTCATTTAGCTAACTGTTTGAAAATAACCGGCAAACTCCTAGCAACAATGATGCATAGAATGAGATGAACAGACTGAGAAACCTGTCCAGTGATAACTAAAAAGTGAAAAATGAATTAAAAGTAAAAAAGTTTTTTAAAACAAGCTTTTATTTAAACGCGCTAAAAAGAATAAAATAAATTTGTCTTTAAAACTTTTTTTTACTATCAACTTTTTCCATCATCACACAATTTATATGATATAAAAGCTTGTCGCGAGATTTACCTCTGCAGATAAACAAGTTAATGAAATAACTTGATCTGATTGATTTTAATTTTTAAAACTTTCAAACTAAGTAAATAAGAGTACTTTAATCTCGCGACGAGCTTTTATATCATATAAATTGTGTAATGACGGAAAAAGTTGATAGTAAAAAAAAGTTTTAAAGAAAAATTTATTTTATTCTTTTTAGCGCGTTTAAATAAAAGCTTGTTTAAAAAAGCTTTTTTACTTTTAATTTATTTATCTATCCCAACAAATCGACACACTCAGGGGCTCATTTTCCTTAGATAAATACGGGTATAACATTTTCAAGGGGTTTATTGTCTTTGGTGAACGATGGTGTCACGCCCCCGGGGTACCCTAGTGATCCTTCTCTCTCTTTTTTTTTGACCCTTCTTCTTGTCATACCTTTTCCTCTTTTTGTTTCCCGTCAAGACTACTTACAAACCTGTATAAAAATAACATTGAAATTGTTACTTTTCCCGCTTAGCTAAATATAATTTTTCTCGATTTATTCAATTACAGATAACTATGATGCATAAGTAAATTTTTTCAATTATTTTTTCAACAAATGTATTTTGGTTTTCAATTTTAAATTGTGCATAAATTTGTTCTTTCCTTTCATTTCCTTTCCTTTCATTGTTTCATTTATTATTCTGCTTTACTTACACTGATGGCTTGTCAACCAGCATGTTTGCTCTGTGCGGCATTCGGTAAGAAGAAAAATGGTGTTCTGGAGATAACTTTGTGTTTCCCTTTCCCTTTGATATCCTGAGATACCTTTTTCCCTTTTACCCAAGTTTCTCTGTAGACAGTTGGCAGCAGAGAGCCCGCTTCTGTCAATCGGTTGGTGATAATTTCCAGAGGCATATCTTCGAATTTCCCAAAGAGTTATAGTTGTTGGGCTAAAACTGAAGATTAGAGGTTTCGGAAATGCCCGTCGTATACTCACCCTGATGCTGCATTGCTATATCCGGGGGAATCTTGGTTAGCACCATACCTAGTTGTTGCCAGTTGACCAACACACTGCCTCCCTTGATGGACTGCGGGTGGGTGGAGGTACACGACAGGAGGAGTACAATATTTTTTATGGATCCAAATATGCAGTACCCGGGTAAGGTCTTTGTTTTGCACACACCTTTAACCATAGATCAGATAGAAAGTTATGCACATTTTTGAAATTATCATTTTCTGATAGTGAAACGTCTCAAAAATCTTCTTTAAAAGTACACAAAGCTGTATCGGGAATTGATGTAGTAAAATCAGTTGAAAAATTGAAATCCAGGGATTTGCTTGTGGAAACGAAATCTTCCAAGCAATACAAATCTTATACCTGCAAAAAAGGTTCTGGACTTCATTTCTCCACTCATGGTACTCCAGCCGAGATGCTATTTCTTAACCTAACCTATTGTGTACTTCAGAGTCTGAAATACTTTAATGATTTTCAGAGCAGGTGATCGCGGGCTCATTTCGAGTCAAAATAATTGCAATGAAAAAAAAAGCATGTTGCAGTTATTCCTATGAAACATGTCATTTTAACATTAAGTAGCACAAAATTACCAATTACAATCAAAGTTGAGTGCCTTAATTTGAAAATACGTACATATATTCCGAATCATCTACGCTGACGGTCAGTGATTAGGACATTCCCAAAGTTCCTGCCACCGACAACTAACATACTTTTGGTGTGATTCTATTGGACATTCTTAAAAATACAGCAGCCTGGAACCGAAATGTGATAATTAATCAAAATCCAATCCATCTGATTCAAAACTGTGCCCCAAGTAGAAATCAGGAAAACAATTTAAGATAAATTAAAACTCATTAAAATATGTCTTTTTCAAAAGCCCAAAAATTAATAATCTCACAAATACCAAAAACAGTACGCCCACAATACGCCCAGGCTGCAAAATCTTCAACAATATCCACTACTACACAGAGAGATTAAAATATTACGAAAATAAAATGATTCAACCATACCACCTTCATCCCCGCCAAAACCAAATATATATATCCATCTACCCTTGCAATTTCAGCTTTCTCTTTTTCAACTTAAGCACACCTATTGCCATCCACATCTTCTATAGAAACTACAATGCCACAGTCTCAGCCACCTATTCCTATATCCAATACAGTTTCCTTTCCATCCAGTAGTTTCTGTTTCTTCAGTTCCACCTTCTCAAATGAAACAAACCTATTTCCATTCATAACTTTCAAATTTAGAGTTTTAACAACAGTTCCTCTGCCATCTGTTCTTGTACCCAATACTTCCAATTCTACATTGGATAGTCACCCTTCTCCTGTTTCTACTAAAACTCAGGTTTTAAAATTAAACTCTAAAAATAATGCGGGGAAAAAGGTAAAATCAATTAATAAATCAAAAATATCACCTAACAAACCGAGAAAAAGTGTTCCTTTACGGGATACATCCGTCATACGAGGAAACGATTGAATACTGTTTAGCAGAAGAACCATGGAAATGTGTTCAATATACACACCTTTTAACACACTCGTGAGTTAAAAACGTTATGTAGTAGCTTTTTTTCGTATCGCAACCGTTTTTGCTGGCTTTTATATTCTGTCTTTTTTCATTTTATATCCAATGATTGATATTGGTTTTATAAATTTTACTGTCTTTTAAACAAACGTTTTACACAGCATAAACAAATATGGCTCTACGCCATAAAAATCCAACACTTATCAACAGAAACAATAGATTGTGTCCTACGAAATTCATCATGACAAAGGAATGCTAGATTACTTCTGTTTTTTTTGTGTATTCCTGTTTTCAGCATCATGTTGGCAACTGTACTATTTCGCCCCATTCCACCCTAATTTTGAAGAACACCTGAGGGTGGCCCGGGCTTCTTCTTCCCATACAACCAACCTTTCTAAATTCTCTCTACAGTTTAGATTGCCCCTTTGCTGCACATGCACTATACAGGGTGCTTCCGAATTCAGCCCACATATTCAGAGAGTTGACAAAAGGCAGCATGGGAACGACAAATCAACATAGAACACGGGTTTACAAACCATGTTTAACCGTTGCAATTCACAAAAACTGTTATGGCGGGTGTAAAGTTGAGTGGAATGAAAAGGGGCAGTGGGAGTTAAGAATTACATTTAGTTGACGTAAATCATGTTTACAATACGTACAATGCATCACAGTTGGACGTCAAAAATGAAACAATAAGTGATTGCAACAGGAATAGTTCGAAGTGGTGGCCGTGTAGGGGGTCCGCACTGACGAGATCCACGAATGAAAAGCTGTCGGACGCGTTCAAAAAAAAATCCGAAGTGCTGGGTGATTTCAGCTGAAGCAACGACACTCTGTGCATTGAGATCTTCCCCTTTAGCCACCGGCGTCTCATACGCATGCGATTCCTAGTGGTCCGAGAAGAAGAAACCTAAGGGATTGAGGTCCGAGGAGCATAGAGACAAAACAGCCGGTCCACGGAATCTAGTCGACCTAGAGGGATATGTAGCATGGAGGTCGTACGCTTTGAAATCTGAATATGGGGGTGGTGCCCCACTGTGCTTGAAGCACACGTTCGGATACACAGCAGCCGCTATTCCCCGCAGTAACTACTGGAGACAAAGGAAGTTTGAACACGTGCTGGAATCTTCAGCGTGCCACGGCGTTCCAAATTCCCACGTTCTTTTGGCCAACTTCCTCATCTGGCTCATCAACCTTCCGACGACTAGTGTTATCGCTATTTTCACTGAATAAACGGAGTTTGCGACCCCATGTTCTATGAGGATTTGTCGTCCTCATGCTGTCTACTATCACCCCTCTTAATTTGTAGATCCATGCCTTCCCCTAAATTCGAATCCAGGCTTTTCAACACAGCAGTTCAGGTCACTCTATCCCTTATACCTCTTTGGAGGACTTGAAAAAAGTTCAAAGTTTCATGAAAGCTATTAGACTGAACATTGTAATGTTCTCGTTAGAATCCCGTAATGGATAAATATATTACCAGTATTTGTGCTTTAGTTTCTCTATTTTAACACTACTTATTGTCGAGAAACCTTTACAGGTTTCCTCATTATATTCCACTTAAATCAAAACATAAACAAAGTATTTAAGGCTACAAAATGTATTCTAAAATTTCGATTCAATACATTTTTTTAAAAGAAAGCAAATTGATATCAACAATATATAAAGAAATAAGATGTGAATTATGTAAGTAATGTGTAATAATTTTAATAAAAATATAAACTGCTCACTTGCAAAAAAAATAATAAATTGATGCTTTTTAAAAAAAATAATTTCCAAAAATGAAATTATTATTATATTACCTAAAACTAAGTTTTTGAAGAGAAAAAAAAGAGAAAAAAACTGCATCATTTCAATTAATTTTTTTACTATCACAAGAAGATTCAACATTTTAGATCAGTATATACAACACTCCAATTTATAAAAAAAGAGTAAATCACTGTAAAAAACATTTTATTTTTTTTTAGGTCTTCAGACTTCCTTTGAAGGAAGTAAAATTCTATAAAAGAGAACAAAAATAAATTTTACAAATGCAGTAAACATAAGAAAACCTCTGGTATTCTTCGAATGTTTAATGAAACTTCAAAATATGTTTGTACTTGTATTTAATTAAATCAAACTTTACACAATGAGATTTCCTATTAGCATACTCAAATTGTGTAAATAAAAGCAATATTTTATCTAAGTGAACTTTTTTCTTCTAAATTAGAAAAAATATATTGAATGGCATTGTTTCGTATGTCATTTTCGAGGACTAATTCCCTTTATTATTATTATTATTACTTAATAGTTTTAATAATTTTAAGAGTCTTGTTCAAATATAAAATCGGAAAGAAATCATTTTGGCCTTTCCAGGCAACATGATTGAACAATATTTATGGAATTAACTATTGATGTACAATAATATATATTTTCCCCATCAGCATTTAAACAAACCTTAAGAAAGAGAGTGCAGTAGAATGTATAATGTCCTGAACATAATTGCTTTAATTTTTAAACACACATTTGTTTTTATTAATCAATCGAAAATTTGGTAATGTATTCCGCTATGTTTCAAAATAGCATGACTTTATGTTGTTCTACAATGTTAAACCTTTATATCTGGTACGAGCCTTTAGTGATGGACATAGCAGTTTTAAAGTGACGAGAGCTCATTATCAACTGATCTGATATAACTGTTTACAAATTGATTCAAAATACAAATAGGAAATTATAGTTCTCTAAATAATAAAAACATCACTTATACTCAGCCCTTTGAAACAAACAATAAAATGCTGCATTTATGATGTTTATTCCTCTTTCTCAGTTCACTTGATATGCGTTTGAAAATATCCAGGGTGTTCTAAAAATAGCCCCGAAACTCTGGACAGCCAAATTCCTCGTGGGAAGTACATAAAAATTGCCCAAGGAATTGTATCTGTACGGTCTACAGATTACGAGAAAAATAAGGTAAATAGAATGGAATGATAGGAAGAATGACGAGGAATGATAATAAAGGAATGATGATGCATTATGGTCCATGCTGGGGTTCCGCCGCCTTTTTGTGCTCCTGAGTGTAATCAGTTGATTATAGCATACTCCAGTTATTGAATTGAACTTAAGGGTTCAGTTTTAAGTCTGCCATAACCACCAGACCTCAAACTGCTGGATTTGTTTGCTTATGGAACACTCTCAATTAATTGGTGTGTCAAGGCGTAGTGACTGTACTAATGGACTTAGTTGCTTGTTTGCATGTTGCTACGGAGGAAACAGCGCTATAAATATGTGTTCACTCATCCATTCCACCGGTCACTCAAACCTGCCTCGATATACACGGTGGACACTTGGAACATCTGCATTTATAGATATTTGAAAATACTGCTTTTTATGCATACAATGCGATTGTGACGTCATACTTTGTTTTCCATATTTTTTCTAGTAAACTATGGATCGTACAGGTACAGTTCTTGGGGTAATTCGTATGTACTCCCAACAAGAAATCTGGCTGTGCAGAATTTCAAGCTATTTTCGGGAAACCCTGCATATCTGTTTTATATCTGTAATAAAAGTATGGGCATTGATGAAATAAAAATCAATACTCCCCCCCCCCCTCTCCGTTTGAAAATATCACCGACAAAACTTCGAGCGATAAATTAAATAATTTCAGATTGTATCTACAATTGCTACTAAATGTATGCAACGTATTTTAGAACAATTACCGTAATCTATTCCTAAAAGACACATTTGCAATTATAAACAAAAAAATCCATATCTATATCCATCCATATCCATTTTCAAAACAAAAAAAAATAGTGAATTTATTAAGAAATTGGTTTCATGTTTCAACATTTGAAACGAAAAATACTTTTTTTTAAAATTTTTAATATACATGTATTAATCCGTAACATATTCATAAAATTTTGATAAAATTATACAGTTAATGCATCAAAATAAGTTTGAAGATTCCAAGCTTAGGCTTTTTAAGAAATACTTTCAATCCATTTGAAAATAAATTGAATTCGGAACTGGTTTACAAGACAGCGTATAATTTTATTGTATGAACACAAATAGTTTCATTATACCATTTTATAACCATTTAAAACTTTCCACATGACGCATCTAATAATCGCATGTAATAATTCTAAGAATCAAATCGAATCACTTTCTATAATAACTTCTTTACCATTCCTTGCAGTAAAAATTTAACCTCATATATCTCATTTGAATGTAATAAGTGGGACCATGTAACACAAAAAGCAATTTTAATGCTAACGAGACCAACTTCTTGTAAGAAATTTGAAGATAATGACATATTTTGTGAAAATTAATTACTCATCTTTACATATACCATGAAAAGTTATTAATGTGATGAGATAGAATACCGTTGGTGTTTGTAACCTAATTCCAGCAAAAGACTTTAGCCAATGAATGCTGGTAATTCCAAGCAATGTGTGGTTTCAATCTGAAATCTAGATGAATCATGTTCCAGCTCTGCACAGACGATTAAGTTTCTCTTTCTCATCCTCATTCGAACTGCCCAAGGCGCAGATGCAGCTGAAAGCCAATTTGTCTTCTAATAACATTTTCGGGATTAAGTGCTGTCTTCTGGATGCACAACAAATAGGAAGAAAACCCATTGTCTTTAATGAGATAAAATCTCATCCATGCAGCAAACGCTTAAAGTTTGAATGAAAAAGAAGGAATAAATGGGTTGTAATAAGTGTGAGTTTTTATATTGTCGTTCCCTTTATTAAATTATTTGTTGGATGTAAATTTAAATTTTAAAGTAATTTCAAATGAGTTGAGTTTTTTCATGTTGTTGCTAAAAAATTTATTTTGTACCGAAATATATTTACATGGACATGATTGTTGCAAGATAGAGTTATTTGGAGAAAAATTATTTTATAAAACTTATAACTTCGTTAACAAAATAATTTCTTTCATTAGGATTAAATATATTTTTACTAATTTTGGATATTTCGAGATTTACAAAATCATCATAACGATACATATTGAAAGATAGGGGACTCAGTTCATAAATTTATTAACTACCAATTCTTTAAAATTGATTTTTTAGAAAGTACAACTGTTCAGTTATTTTCAGTTCACAAGTAAACAAATTAATTTGCTTTAGAGTAAAATGTTTTAAATTATAAAAATAAAAATTAAATAAAAATTTGGATTTTGTACATAATTTAATTCGAAATATTAATCATAAAAATATTAAATTTATAAAAAGGCAATAAGTATTTGCGTCAGATCTATAATAATTGCTAATCTTATTTAATTTGAAATCAAAATTTTATTAAGGAAATACATTAAACTTAACCCTTAGACTACCAAAGAAAAGCATGCGTTCCGTGAAACAGAATATAAATTCCAAATATTTATTACTAATTCTAAAACTTCCATATGGTTGTTCCACAGCTCTCACCCTTCTCCCTTCATTTGACGAATGTATAATAAATAACTATAAATGACTAATATAATTTTACTAACTTGATCAAAGACTCATGGCTCATATTTTTGACTTTACAGCTTGCATACAGCTAGGTTTTAACATGGCATTTCATGATTATACGTTTTACACAAGTTTAATGAGTCTTTATTGACCACCAGACTGCTTTGTTGTATTTGTTTCCCAGTTTTTCTGATATGTTGTTCAACTAATAAATGTGAACAATTTTTGCCCCACATCTAGTTTAGCATACACCATCCGCTACGCCATCTAATTTTGACCATATAAAAAAACCATTGGCTGACACATTCCGAAAGCTTACGCAAACTCTTTTCATTTCTCTGTAGATGTTGCTGGCCATTATGATTCCACAAAAAAAGCAGATTTCTTCCTTACACTCGTCAAATAGAAATATTATTTTAGTTCCTTTTATATGTTTTTTTTTTGGTCTAAAAGGTTTGGCTGTGATACCTCTTGTCATTCATATTTGGGCTTGATAAATAAACTGCTTATGTTAGTTGAACCCACCCAAATATAAAGGCTAATCCAAAGAGGGATCTGATTGCGCAGAATGGTTCTGTTATAACCAGCTATCTTACATACACCGACGAGTTAGCACACATTGTATTTGCAGTTAAAAACTATTATATTTTTTGCCGTAATGATTTTTTATTTTAAATAATGAATTGATATTTTAAAAAACTGTATAAACATCGAGTGCCATCCACTACAAGTTTTAAAAAATGTATTTGAATTTGAGTGGATGAATAGAAGGTATTTTATTAACGATTGGAAATTTGAACAATATATATATATATATAGGTAGAGAGTGAAATAACAGTAGGAATTGAAAAAATGACTTTTTAAGGTGTATTCCATAATGACAAAATTAATTCATGATATAGAAGGAAAGGTCAACACAGTGGAATTGATCAGTTAAAAGCATTTCTGGAAAGCAATATGAACTCCTAAAATAAAGAAATTCTAAACTTTTGACTGTTATATGATTTCTGGTGATATGGAAGGCTTAGAAGAAAGTAAAGGAAAAATAATTTTCTGGTAAACGAAGCTTTTCCTCTAAATTTGAGAGAATGAATTCTAAGTGGTTACAGTTTACTGAAATATTCAATTGTTTGATTATAATAACTCTGAATGTGTAAATACTATTTTACAAAAATTACATATTAATAAATATTTAGGAAGTTTTTCTATATGGTTAGACTTAAATGATTCATTTCGAAACTATTCACAAAAATGCGGAACTAAACTACGATAATATATTTGACAATTTGAAATAATATTTTTGTGGCTTTCAAAAACAGGAATGAGTTTTCTGATGATAATTATATAATAAAGCTCCTGATTTATTAAAGAACAGATTCGAAAACATAAACATTTTTTATTTATGCTGTATTTAGTAATTTATTGAACTTAACACGTGCTACAATTCTTAATTATGTTAAAAGATAAAGAAATTTTTACGATCACGCAAAAACATAAATTCAAAGTCTTGGAAGTTAGGGAAAAAAGGAATTTTATTGAAATCTGAATATTGGCATGCCCTTTGATGCAATTAGTTCCTTTAGTGTAAGGGGTGGTAGACTTTTCTACGGGTTACTGCTAATTTTTTTGAGGTGTTGCGATCCTCTCAGTTTCGTGGGTGTGATGAGTTAAGAAAAAGGTTTACAATATTTATTATAACTTAATAATATATACTGAATATTTACTTATCTATACATAATTGCAATAAAAAGCTATTTTAAAACCACTTTAAAAGTAAAACATAAGATGCAAACATAATAATAATAGTTACAAATATATAATAAGGTAAAATTCAAAGTACACCAAAATTTTTTTAAAAGATCATCTAAATCTAGTTTTTGTCGGTGTAGTCAGTAGAACGCTTAGCCTGCATACTGTCAGCCAATATTGAATATTTCGATATATAATTACTAACTGTTAATCTTCAGGTGGTCACCTTAAAATGTCTTGGCGTTCCGCCAGTCGATTAAAATCAACTTTATGCCTACCTCTGCTTTAGAGTTTAGTTTGCTTGGCGCTCAAAAGGACAAAGTATTTCTATGTTCTTTTGTGGTTCTTTAATTTGGAAATTCCATTTTACGAACAATACTTTCAAGTGAACGATCATAAAGCATTGAATTATTCCCTTCCTCAAGAAGGAAAAAGAAAAATCTGTTTTGTCCGACACAGCATAACAGTAAACCTCAACTGAAAAAAAAAAGAAAACATTTTCCCCGTCGACGATTCGAAGATCATTGGCGCCGGGAAGCAAAGATTGTTTGTTTTGTAACAGAAATCATAAATTAAAAGCATGTTATACTTTCAAAGCTAAGAAAAAAGAAAATTTTTTTTAAAAAAACATAGTTTATCTTTGTTTCAAACTTTCCCACCGTGTAGCTGGATGTTGCAAAAAGGATTTAAGTCCTGCTCGTGATAGTTCTCACCATGTTGCTATTCTGAAAGGTGAAACGGATAATCTCTTATCGAAAGTGTTTAAAATAAAAACACAAATGACCTACTAAAATAATCATACGCAACATTATTGATGATAAAATGAACAGAACAATGTATTATTCTTAGATAATGGTCCACAAAAATGCAGTTTCGATTTAAACAATATTTCTGAATAATTTATCTTTCCTATTGTTGAAAAAGGAACCTTTCCATTAGTATAATTGATGCTAAAGAAACTGAAATAAAACACTTTAATGTTGCTACAATTAGATTAAAACATAGTTACGATCCAAAGTTATGCCTCAAAACAGAAGCTGTCGAGACAGAACATATTTTAACTGTACATTTTCTGATCCCTGATAATAATGTTGCTAAAAATGTAGATATTAAAAATTCACAATTTGAGGATTGGTCCAATTTTTTTAGATAAATATCCATTATCTTCGGAACGGATTACTATGATGATCAATTAATTGTTGTATTAAATGTCTGAAAAACTTGTAGTAATAGAAAAACTATATGAGTGAACTTTAGAGGGGAGGAACAAAAATTGCAAGGAGTCTTTCACACACTATGCGTGTTATTATTAGTAAATCCAATATTTCTCAGCGAATTTGAGAATTTAAAGAATTAGAGAAACTGAGCAGTGTATTTGATGATTAGAATATTGCGAAGATATAATGTCTGAATTTGAAGCTAGAATTGTGGGGGGAAAAAGCGATAAACCAAACATGAAACTTGAAGTAATTAAAATTTAAAATAAAAAAAAATTAATAAATTCCAAAGAAAATATTTTTTTTTATTCGGTTCAGATATTTATTAAAAAAATAATATAATCATTTATCATTTCTTAAATGCAAATTAGCGTTAAAAATCAACCTTCTGAGAATATTATAGAGTTTATTTCAGATGAGAAGGGGAATTTCCATCAGAATATATTTTATATATCGTATAGAACAAGTAATACGTAATTATATAGATGTAAACAAGTTACGGACATATATTTTTGAATATCATTTTGAATTTTTTACGAATCATTTCTCTTTTTAATCAAAATTTGAACAAACCAAATTAAATTTATGGCTGATAAAAAAATGGCATTTTGATGACTGAATAAATGAAAGTGAAGAGGATTTCACAAAATTTTTCTGAGATGAAAATCTACGAACTAATTTTAAAAAAAAAACATTTTCAGAATATCTAGGGTATTATTTGAAGTTAAATATGAAACCAGTTGCTCCTTACGGTTGTCATAAACAATTATCTGAAAAAATACATTGCTATATTTTCTGTAACTTTTTAGCATCTTAGCTTTTAATTGTATGTTGATGACTTCCTGTAGCAATAACAAGCTTTGGCAACATGTACAAGAAGGTTACAAATGTAACATATTTTGAAAGATACCAGCATAAATCTTTGAAAATGGTAAGCACAGCCTCGTGAAGTAAGCCAAAAATTAAAGAATTTAAATTTTGAAGTAGATGAATCTGAAGAGAGCCTTCGCGATAGGTTAAAGTTGATAGCTTCAAAAGTCTTGGGAGTTGGTTGGGATAAAAGAAATCACTGGACTGGAAGATCATTGTTTAGACGAGCATAATCCTCCAGATTTAATAAGTCGAAGTTTGTCCTAAAGTGAGCTTAAAAATAAGGAAATCTGGTGTTATGAACCCAAGTGGTTGTCATTGCAGCAAATTGAATGACATTAAGATAAGAACTAACAGTCCAAACTAAAAAAAACGTTGATAAACTAGAATTGAAGGGAGCAATTGAAAATGCAAAAGTTGAAACAAGTCAAAAGGGAAAATGCAACAATTGCAAAGAGTCAAAGTGTAAATGATTTGATCAAAAGATATTCTTCGTTTAGTAGATTAATGAATGGGCAACCTCTTCCTAAAAATATCAAAATATCATATTCAAGCGTAATTTTAGACACATATGAAGCTGGAGAAAAATGGATTAAAGCATTCTACCCTATCTGAATTTCAAAAACATCAAATATTTTGCCAAAGGCACAGCATTTTAGTTGCACTAATAATTGAAAACTGTCAGAAAAAACCTTGCATTCTGAAAAACAAATTACATTAGATAATTAATCACTGTTATATTGAATCTCATCTAATTAGAACCCATTTAGAAGACTGTTAAATAAATATATTACTTCTTACCAAAAAAAATTTTTAAAAAATGAAATGATAGAAGTTTTAACACGTGAGATAATTGTATCTTCTAAAGCCTTTGAAAGATTATGAGAGTTCTATACACATAAAACCGAATTTTTAAATGCCAAGAGTGTATATTGCTATATTCATCGATTTTTGCACAAAAACCACGCATTTTGAAGTTGTTTCCGATTTAACAACAGAAACCTTCCTAGCAAGTTTGCTGCATTTTATTGCAAGAAGATTCACACACAAGGCCCCCATCATCTGGAAGGACTAGGCAATTGATTTCAAAGTTAAAAAAAACATCCTTCTATAAATAGAATAACGTTTCTAAGTCTCTCGTTTCAACGATTTAGATCAAAAGAGGAATCCAGTTTATTCTATTTGTTTTTCTCCATTTTGTTGGATTATAGAAAGCAAAAAAAAAAAAAAAATGATAAGACAAGTTTTGTTAAGTATGACTGAGCAATCCCTCCTGAACTTCAGAGACTGAACTACTCTAGTCACTAAAATCAAAGCAGTTCTGAATTCCTTTCCATTATTATTATTTTCTTCATACTCCAGTGACTTTAACCCTTTGACTCTGTAACATGTTTTGACTTGGAGTGCTATTTTAACCTCTCCTAAAGCAGCTTCACATCTTTTGTCTTTTCATTCCATACTGAAACTTATTCTAGCTTTAGAAATAAATTCTAGAATTATTGCAGCACCGAATATCTATTTTATCTTTAGTCCCATGCTAAGAGTTCAGAATACAAACTAGAAGGTGAACTAACTTATTTTTTTAAAGGATCTTAATACCAAGTCAATGATTTGGCTCATGGCAATTTTTTCTGATAATTATGATCTTCCGAGAAGAGTTGAAACGAAAACTTCTTCAGGCACTCTACGACGAGCCTTGACGAAAGCCATTGTCTCTATTCCAGATTACCCAGAAGTTACGAAACAAAACGTTAAGGAAAACATTTTCTACTTTAAAAAAAAAAAATATTATATCACATGTATATATTTTGCTAAATTTTCAATTCAGTATTATAGATAATATATGGAATTTAAAAATTTAACTTGAAGGAATTCATAAGAATATTATTTTATTATTTTTTAATTTTAATTTTCTAAGGTAAACTGAATAGAATATAAATGGTTCGACCCACTCAAATATAAATGGTACTCCTTGTGCAAATATATAATTTTGTGAGCATTATTGTTATGTCTTGATCAGACATCTTCAACTACACAGGTTCAATTAGCATACTTTCAATTTATTCAACACTGTAATTGGCACAGATAAAAATGATAAGCAGTTTAATGAGGAGAGTTAATGAAAATAATTGTTTGGTAGCCATATGATGCTATAGTTACTCAATTATAGTCTACATTTAGCATAATTATACAAGCGATATATATTAAATTACCAATATTAAGCGAAATTTAATTCTCATCCTTGTTGGTATATTCTTGTGTCCTCTTGAAGAGTTTTTTGTAAATCGAGATAAAACTCGAAATCGCATAACGAACCATTTTGCTATGAATTGTATTCAAGCTTATTTAGTCTCAGCTAGATCTAATTTTCCCCCCATAAAGCATGTTCAGAACCTTATGTTCAGGCATTGTAACCATCTCAGAATCAGTCTAATTCAGCCCAACAGTTAAAACAGTGCTTCTCAAAATTTCAATATTTGCGACCTAATATTCAATCAGAATTTTCATCGCCCTCCCCCTCTATACAATAACAATGCATTAAATTTAATAATACATTTTGACAATAAAGCTACAATACGACTTTAAACTATTAAATGCCATCGGCGTATGTAAACATCTCGCTCAACCAAAGCGCTAATTGCTCTGAACGTATATATACGCCTTTCCGAAGTACTATATTTACTGTATACTGTTAACTATAAAATTATTCCGAAAACTTTGGAATGCAATAAAAGGACCTTGACAGTGTTTGCGAAGGAATTACTTATTTCAGAGGATTTCATTACTTATTCCTTTTCTCTTCCATCACATACACGTGAAAAATTGAGGTGTTAGAAGAATTATAAACCGTACAAATTATCAAGTAAGGGTTAATTTTTGTGTATAATTTTATATATGTTATGCTCATGGTGTCATTGGTAATTATTAGTGTTCTTAATTTAGTATTGTTAAATTAATTATAAAATATATTGTGAAGTACTGATGCATTTATAAGTGTATTTTATCAGTGTAAATATAAATTTTATTTTTATTATGCCAAAAAGTATTTGGGTTGTTTACTTTCATTAAATTAATAGTTTTTTTAAGTTTCTTTTGTTTTCGAATTTTCAGTATGCTCGCGTCCCCCTCGTAAAGTTATCATGTCCCCTATGGAGAGCACCTTACAGTTTGAAAACCGTTGAGTTTGGAACTTTTGGTTAAATAAATTGTCCATAAACTCATCAGGAAGCGTTTTAGTCTATGCACTTTTGCATGCTTATTTATATCAAAGTCAAATTTAATCTACTAGCCCACTTTCCAATGATTGATCTCAGAAATAAATAATCCTATTGTTTTGAAATTGTAACCTTTTCCTTACAGGTACACATAATTTTCTTATTTCTATTACATGCAGATTAGATTTATCTAGAAGCAAAATATAAAAAGAAAGGATAAGTAAATTTCAATTGAATTTGAATTTGTTTTACAAAGAGTTGAAAAGCATGAATCATGCATACTTCCTTAGAAATTCTCTGAATAATTTTTATTTTAAGGAATATTGTTCAGAAGTACTTCACATAGGTTTAATTATATAAGATGTAAAAACATAACTAAAAAGAAAATAAAATGGTGAACGTCATTATTAAACTATTTTATTTTATAAATTATGCTACATGAAAAAATAACATCTGCATTAATATACTACTAAGTGTATTTCAAATATTATAAAATCACAAATATAGTTGTTCTAAGTCATTCAGTTGAATTCTTTAAGTTAACATTAAAATGCACAGTTATATGATATTGTTCATAATGCTTCTTATATCCTGATATTTCTTATAGCGAGGGATTCCATCATAGACAATTTTTATGAAATTTGTAAAGCAATATTTAAGTATCAAAATTTTATTTAGTTTCGGAAAGTGGTTCTTTATAAATGATTTTAAATTAATATTCATAAAAATATTCCATAAAATTTTAAGATTTTATAGAGATGTACATCGAAGGAATGAAACATCGAATAGTTGCAGTACTAATACCTTTAAGCGATACTATGCATTACAATTAATGATTATTATTCAGTGATGTATGGTTATTAGTCTGTGGAGAGCTCTCGAGGAAAGCGAAGATAAAATGGATGTATTAGTAATTGAAATATATGCGGTGTAAATATCCCAGGTATTAGTTGCACTTTTCACAAATATATTAAACCATATTAAACTTAATCCGCTCATATAAGGATATATATAATAAAATGCGCCTCTAAACATTAAAAAAATTTTCACCTATTTCAAATACCAAAGTATAAAGATGAACATATTTTTAGGTAACTGCGAAGAGATTAAACGTTTGAATATTTAGGCTTCAGTTAATATATGAAAAAATGCTAGCCTCTGCAAAAAAAAAAATTTACCAAGAAAATAAATTATTATTTATATACAAATAATATTCATATTAATAAATTGCCATTCACTGCATAAAAAATGGATTTTAATGATTTTTTTTTAAAAAAAAAAAGGTTTTTGGATTTAATAAGATGTACTATAAGTAATATAAATAATCTCACACAGTTAATTTAAAGCATAATATGTAACAAAAGACGTAATGAATATATCTACGGAATTAAATTTATTAGAACGTTATGAACTTGAATCCAAAAAGTATTTGGAGTTAATATTCTGTCCTTAGACAGCATTTAGGGTTAAGTGAAGTCTTTCAATATCAAAAATCTTCCAGTGATTATGTTTCTCAATTATGTTTAAGTATTAAAATATGATATTGAATGCCATAATTTTAAAACTACGAATATATCATAAGCAACAATAATGACATTTCCTAAACACATAATTAAAAATTATCTTACGTGAAAAAAGACATTGGTTTTATAGCTAAAATTCATCATAAGGTAAATGAAAGAGAAATAAAATATATCTATAAGCATCGCACAAATTCATCCAACTCCAAAAAGAAGCCCTACATTAAAATTCAGTTTTTCTCTTAAAATGAATGAAATCTTTTTTCTACAACTGAATGCATTCACCATAAATTTGATTAATATAACTGGTAAACAGATCATCCAAATATCAAATATAAAGTAACTTACATCTTGTATTAGGGAATTAAAACGGTAAATATCGAATCATGAGGCTATAGAAATAGAGATAAATATTCATAATGAATTTTAAACATAAAAGTATTAGAGAAAATTGTTGTTTAAAACATCCATAAAAAGTTTGAAAAAAAACTCACAACCTAAATAAATTTGATTGATGTTGCTGATTTTAAAGAACAATTAGTTTGCCTACGTGCAACAATAAAAGTCCGTAAAAACTACCCAAACATTTTATTTGAATAATAACATAAAAAATAATAGAATTTAAGAAAGAAAGTTTTTGAATTAAAGTCCTCATAAAATAATTTTAAAGAAGGCAACAAAATAAGTATTCGAAACAATAGTAAAAAACCGTTTAAAATACCATTTTTTTAAAGTGGGTCATACTTCTTAAAAATCTACACAAATTTTAAACTATTAATTAATATACAAACACTTGTTCATTTTTATTTCATTGTCTCCTAATATTTACTCTGTACATTATGATATATTTAAAATACATCTATTAAATGAGAAAGTTCATAATATTTTAGAAGACAAATTAAGTAATTATTTAGTTTTTTTATGAATGACCTTGTGAAACATAAACAAATTCAAAATACTTTATTAAAAGAGGATACAATTCTATGAAATGATGAATAATCAATATATTTTTAAAAAAATTTTCTTTTATTTTCTGTTTTTGTAATTTTTATTTTTATTTTTACAAGATACTCACAAATATTATTTCATTTTTGAAGTTGATTCCCTTTTTGAATTTTTACTTTCTTATAAATACTTCTGTTTAAACATTCTTACACTCTCATTAAAGTAATTAATTCATAAACATTATTTTCCGGTTGTTATTATTATTGGCTCTTTCTGATTTGTTTCTGCGACTTTTAACTATTAGAGTGCAACGTTAATAAAAACTCACTCATTCATTTCCGCGAATTTAACTATTATTACTCAAATTATATTTCGCAGGCCTTTGAATTTCTACGAAACATGGGATGGAAGAAACAAGAAAAAAAAATCATACTTGAAACATATTTTAATTATAATTAAGGAAACATAGCTAAACATAAAGAAAAGAAAAAATACTTGATATTTATGGACACATTAGGTAGATGACACTCACAATGAGTTACTTCAATTCTTAAAACAGCAGATTTTAAATTAGCTAAATGGAAAAATTTACCACTTTTAACATTTATTTACTAAATAACGTTAATGAATCGGTACAGTCTATACCAGGAATATCAAACCCATTTGATATCACGGTCCACATGAACTATTTTATATCAAGTTGAGGTCCACATGTTTTCAATGTTCAAAAAATTAATAAAACAGGATAGTAGAATGATTATATTCTATATTTATAAATCTTAGTGTATTATATATTATACATACATAATCGTTTAAATATTTCATTTTACTTTTTAAGCTATACATGTTTTACATTTTCTAAAAAAAAAATAGTTATTATACCAAATACACAATTTAATATTAATTTTAGAAGATATTTGACACCGTTTTTTTCTCAAAGCAAGTCATCAAAATTTGGTTGAACATATGAGCTGATGTAATTTTTAAAAAATGGTGATAAATGTTGATCATTTAATCTCGACCTTTCTGAATTTTTGCTATTTTTCATTAAAGATAATGGTTGCTTGCATAAATAAGTGCTTCCGAACATAGCCGTTACACGTGTAACAAATTATAACATTTTAAGAAGCCTATCTACGGATGAAATATGTATAAACATCTAGAGTTTCCACTTCGAAACATTTTTGAATCAGCAAAGAATCGCAATAAATTTCAATTCATTCCATTTGTAATTTTTCCTCAACAATCACAATATCGATAGAAAGAGGTGAAGTTAAAAAACGAAGCTGTGTAATTCAAAATTTTTAAAATCAGAAAATATTCGATCGAATGCCGTTTCTAATAATTAAATTTGGTGAGAATATTCTGTAGATTTTATTTTAAGTGATTTAATCAATAGATTTCTTTTGAAAGCTTTCAAAGTGAGACAAAATATCTCTATTTCTTTTTCTAATAATTAGTCAGCAATAATTTTTATTTTTAAGCATTAATATTTTATCAAATAGCATTGTAGAAAAGGAATTTTTGCCTTGAAGCGTAAGTTTAGTTGGCTTGCCAGGGAGAGAAAGCCAACTTAACTTAACTGAGAAAGCCAGGTATTTTATCCAATTTTCATCTTTAAATTCAGCACTTTCATAATTATTTTTGTTTCCAAGAAAATAACGATTTTATCCATCGATTTAAAAAATCGTTTTAACATTTTATGAGTCAAAATCCCTTGCACTTTAGTGTAATATGGTTGACCGATAAATTCATATTGTACATCATCCACAAATAAAGCAAATTGGCTATACCAAAATCTACATGCTCAAATATAGTTTACAATTTTACTGACTATTTTAAAAGTATAGTCCAGTATATCCAAGTACATGTCCAAGAACAGTACTTGCTATGGAATAATACAATGAAAAGATCTAATCTACTGTTACCATACTGTTTGCTTGTTTTTCTTTTAATCTTGCAATTCTTTTAGTAATACTGGCCATGGCAAGTGCTCTATCAGTTGCAAGACAAACCAACTTTTCCAAGGATAACTTACACTTCGCCACAATTTTCAAAAGTGCGTCATAAACATGTATAATGCATAATATATTACTCGAATCAAGTATAATCCTCGACTGTTTCATCACCTTTGCTGGTTACAGAATTTCAACTTACAATTACGCTTTAAATTTTTTTTTACTTGTGCTGAATATAATACTGTATTTATTCGAAACTAAGCCATCATCGATATTAAGCCACACTCCAAATTCTCAACAAGTTATTGTGAAAAATTAAAGTGTTAAATGGTTTATCGACATCAAATTTTACGAAAAAATAAATTTGTAATGATAACTAACAAGAAGGGAATTATTCGTCATTTTATCAGTATCACAAACTTTTAATTACATACGGGAACCGGTAATTGCTCTAAATACCCCATCCAACAAATTTCTTTTCCTTCGATTCTAAGCCACACCCGATTTTGAGTAGCATTAACATAGGAAAAAAAACGTGGCTTAAATTCGAGTCAATACGGTAATTCCTCCGCTTTAATAATACTAAAAAATTCTTCTTCTGTAAGTGGTTTCGATCTGTGCTTGCGATTAAAAGTGATAATATATAGTTATTACTGCAGTTGTATTGTCTTCAACAAATTTAGGGGGCTGCAGTAGCATAGTGGTCAAGGTTACGGACTCGAGTCATGAGTCCGAGTCTTGTACCGCTGAAGATCCACAATGCAGAGGGGGCTGACGCTCACATTAAATATATCGAGGTTCAAACGTTCTACTACTGGTGTGGAAGTTAGGAGAGGGGTCGCCAGCTTAGGTGTTGTCCTCGTCACTTGACCATGGTTCAAAATTACGAGGTTCGTTGCCAAACGCCCTCGAGTAGCTGAGAAGTTCGACGTTTTAACATTCACACCCTGAACAAATTTAGCGAATAATTTTTATTTTTATTTTTGAAGAGTTAGTTTCAGTTCTCTCATAAAGTTTCGCAGCATATTGGTCATAGCTTGTTTTCTGATTTGTGCCATAGTACCTTTTAAAATTATATTCCTTTGCAACTGAGTTACAGTTTTTACATATCGTGCACAATATTTTATTCTTGTTTAGGGCATAAAAGTATTGCAGTACTCAATTTTCTTGACAATTACGATGTTCTTCAATTAATATTTCCTTCAATTAATCTGTCCTTACTCATTGTTGTTAAAGTTGGGTTATATTTTTATTAAATAACTTTTTAGTTTAATATGAATAAAAACCAAAATCCACTTTCATTCACAAACGATTAAGTAAACATTGCACTTTGTCTTGGTCATTTGGGGTTTTAAATTTAAAAAATAAATAAATCTTCAACAGTCTCTGGCATCACGCTATTCGCCTCTTACTGATTGGATAATTCAAAGAGAAATAAAAGTCGCTCACACGAGGAATCCCAGTGCGATCTGTACTGAACAATGTGCATAAATGCACTTAAGAATTTAATTAGAATTAATTTATTACAGTAAAATTAGATGAAAAGAATTTAATAAAACATTAAAAATAATTTTCATTAAAACTATTTCTATAATTAAATAGGATATTTTTAAAAACAAGAATAGAAAGCAGGTTAATATATTATAAATTTATAAAATACGTTTACCAGAAATAAATTTTATAATAAAAAAAAAACCTTAATGATTGATATTTAAAATTTTGTAAAATGTTTCTGCGGGCAGCAACCTATGTATTGGCGGGCCGCGTGTTTGACATGCCTGGTCTATACGAATCCAGTAATTATTACTAAGTTTCACGTTTCGCATTTGAATAAAAAAATAGACATAAAGTATTGTATCCCATTTTCCAATGTCTTATTTACGCTTTCATTGAAATTTCTAGGAAATATATCATTTTACAAATAAATGTCTTTCAATGCAATTAAGTTTGACAAACTGAATGGAAGTTTAATTTCAAAAACTTCCATTGCATTTTTAATATGTTTATGAAACTGTTAAATAAAGATATTACGAGGGATGATGAGAGAAAAAGGTTATAAGCCGCAGTATTTGAAAACTACATATTGTGATGAAATTTTGTTTCCCCTAAGTGGAGACAAATGGCGCTGCTTGTCATACAGTTGGTTTGCGGGTAGGTAGTAAAAGTTCCCAGGTGGCTCAGGACTATTGAAATAGCAAAACCCTTAAGAAATTGGCCACGTTTGAAAGTGCAAGCCGTGATTCGATTTTTTATGGGCAAATATTGTGTCTGTATCTGCAACGAGCTGACAGCATATAGTGAAATTGTGTCCCTCTTTCCAACCTGGAAGAAAGGATGTCGAAAACCCCAATATTCAGGGAGCTTCTGACCAAGTTCTTCAACGACAGAAATCAACATTGTACGAATTGAAGAAATGATTCGAAATGATCCACGGGTAACTCTGAGTGGGACTGAGCCATGGTAGCGTTCAACATATCGTTTCTGTTGTGCTGCAATATTCCAAGGCAGTTCTGTGAAAACATCTATCGAGACCTGCTCAATGGACTGGGACCTGATTTTTCCAAAGACGGGCTAAACAAGTTGTTCCTGCGTTCTGATAAATGCCTAAATAGACTTGGTGATTATGTTTAAATGTGATAAGCACGTATGCCTCTTAATTCCCTATTGCATTTTCTATATATTGTTAATAAATATTTCTTTAATTCAATTGTAACCTTTTCTTGGATCAACTCTCGTATATTTTTTGTTTTTATATAAAGAAAAAATGTACAAAATATTTGGATTATATGAAAAAAAAATATGTTAAACATTTATTTAATAACAGAATAATGGACATTTGTAATATAATATACGTAGATTTTATAATTAATTGCAAGTTCATTGGAGAAATCATTTTGAAATATTTTACAGTCCAGGGCACTAGGATCTTTATCTTACAAACTTAAAAGAAAAAAATTCTAAGAATATTTTTTTTAAACTACAACATTCACGTATGAATAACTTAAAAACATTTGCAGTAATTCGTCTCTAACTTAAATGCTAAAATCACGTTGGATTCCGACAAGGAACGTATGATCATGATTGTCATCATTATATAAATTCGTTCTATTGTAATAGAGATTTCTATTATATATTGCTTTTTAAGCTACTAACCGACTATCTTCTTAAATTTCTCTAAAAAAATTCATTACATAGTAGCTAATGAATATGATACCTAAGAAAACTAGTGCTCTGAATTTATTTCAAAAATACACTGATACACTCAAATTTTTTTATTTCTATATAAAATAAATAAATTATGCTGATTATATAATTTATAAGAAACATAGAATTAGCTTTATAACTAATAAGTAAGGTATAATTAAAGTATTACATCAAATAATCGAGATATATTTTCATAAGTATTGTTTTAATTTTTTTTCTTTTTTGTATAATTGAAAGATTACATAGATTTCATTGAAAAGGATTCACATGAATCCAGCAAATATTTTGGATGTATTTGGTAAAAAACATTAACATAAATATAATTGATTCCAATTTTTTTCACTTTTCCCCTATATATATATATATATATATATATATATATTACAAAAATATACGAAAATAGTTATATACCTAAGATAACTATTGTCAATGATAGAATAGATTTAGCCACAAAAACACTAGAGCAAACTCCTAGCCCTAGGAACCAGGAATGCAGGTTTAAACAATGTTTTTCGGCCAGCCAACCTTCACCTGAATTTACCAATACTCTGGCCATAGGGAAAGCAAGAAATTTCTATAGAAGTTTAACTATCATTATAAATAAAACCATAATCCATTAATGTATAACTATAATATTATAGCCTGTAATAATTACTAAAATATTTAAAATCAAAGTTAAACTATTAGATAAAGACTTACCACGTGAGCAACCATATTCCCCGCCTATGGACGATAAAAGTATCGCATAAAATTATTAAGTTTTGATAAAATAGCATTAATACTATATATAAACATTTAAAAATTCTATATTTTATTTTAAAATTTATAGAAAATAAAAGTACTACCCAGACATATACAATTAATTTTTAAGAAAATATAATATTGTTAATTTACTTAGCTAGAGGTGCCATCTATCTATAAACAGTATAACTAATAACTTTTTTTATTTAACTGTTATATAACTTTTTTATAAATATAGGAGGGTATCCGTGTTCCATACAATGTTTAATAAAGTTATTAAGATTTAAATATAAACTAAATTTATCGCTAACTAATAAGTTATTACGATAAATATAATTGAAAATAATATTTCTATAAATTGATATAGAATTCCAGTAAGGCACTTTAAGAATGTTAAAATTAAAATCTCTCTCTCTCTATATATATAAGTTTTAGTAATAAGTTAGCCAGCCGCCTAACGAGAGTGTTTTGAACTACACCAATCCACCCACTCAGGTCATGTGATTTGTGAGCTGCCTATATATACTCCGAGATTTCTCGAGACTATCCCTTTTTTCTCTTGTGTTTTGTGTCTCATCATGTAGCCGGCTGCAGCTTGGTATGTGTTTTGAGTATTTTTGTGGTGTGTGTATGTTTCTTTGTGATTCCGTCTATTGTGGGTCAACATGTTTAAAGAAAATAAACAAGAATAACTAACACCGAGACTGCCTCCTCAATAATATTAAATATGCAACATCAATCGTAAAAAATAGTAATCATATAAGGAAATACCATTCCAACGGCCACGTCTATTTCATATATATATATATACAGCCGGACCTTCATTTAACGAAGTCTCCAAATCCCGAAAATTAGTTTGTTATATGGAAAATTCGTCATACAGAGGTTCATTTTTGAATAGACATTAGAAAACACATAAAACAAATTTAAATTCATAAACTCTATATATTGTTGTTGTATGTTTCATGCTGGTGTATATTTGAAAGGTGAGAGAGAGATAGACGAACAGAAACATACAGTACGATCACACAGAAGAATATATACTTTTTGATTACACAAACGAGGATCCAGCATAAACAGAAGGGGTGCGCTGCTTTCCATTCGAGACGGGAATCCATTACAGGCGAAAGTCCGACTTCTTTTCCCGGAAAATACATCCATGCCTTATTCGGGATTCGAACCTGAGCCCACTCGGTTACAAGCCGAGGGACATATCCACCATACTGGCTGGGCGGCAACTCTATAGATTAAAAAGTAATTATTCCCACTTTTTGTAAATTAATATATATTTATTTTATATATATCTACACATAATAAAAAAGAAAAAGAAAAACTGCAATGAAAACAAGGCAAAAGGATGTCGAAAAATACACTGGACTTTCAACTTAATGAAAGTAATTTTGTATTAAAATAAATGAATTTTAAGGACATTTTCAAATTTCAAGCATACAAATAATTTTAAACATATAACATTACTTTATAACTATAAATTCTAAACAAACGTTATCACATGAGTGTCCTTTAATTTAATTACTCATAAAATCTGTTATTATTTTTAGCTTTTCGTTTGAAAAAAAAATGCTTTGTTTCCTGATAAGCTTCACATCTTTGCAATGCACTACAAATCCCTTCATAAGAGAAAAAGTTCGTTACATAGAAAATGCACTTCGCTATTAGGATGTTATTTTATGAAAAAAATCGTGAATGGATCTTAGTTACAAAAAAAGTTTGCAAAATAGAGACTCGTAATTTGGTAGGTTAAATTATATATATATATATATATATATATATACACATAATTGAAGTTAATTTCATCTTAAAAGCTTTTTAATTTGTATTTTACTGAAATCTCCAGGATTTCAAGTAAATAATGAGTGTCAAAGTGGCGGCCCACAGAGAACATTTTTGCAACCCGGCCAACATAGCGGCACACAATATATAATAAAATATAAAAAAAATTCTCACGAAATTGAAAAGATATTAACAAAGAAGGAGTGTCAAGTGTCCCGACGTAAACATTAAATGTTTGCTGTTCTCTTTTATATATGTTTATTATAAAGTAATATTCAAAATAAACCTACGTTTCTATGAATATTGATATTTGTACAGCCCACGTAAAGTTAATTTTCGTTTATTTGGCCCAATTTAGTCTTTCAGTTTGAAATCCCTGGCGTAAATAATTAATCTTTAACTAACCTTTTAAGGGGAGTATATGTAACTTTAAACACTTGCAAATTCTATAGCCATTGAAATTACAGTAGTTATTGTGTAAGCCAAATCCTTCGATTATCTGGGCCAGTCACAAGAGACATCGTCGGAAGTCTTGACAGCTTTTGAACTTCCGGTTTCCGCTTCGTATAAAAGCTAAGGAGATCTGAAAAATCCACGCCGCTTCTTGTAAAACGCAGGTGTTTCGTATTTATTTTATTTGTTCCAAGCTTGTGGTATGTTCTTCTCAAAATAAATGTTGTTTAAGAATCAAGAAGTTTACTCCATCATACCACCGACATTTATTTACAGCCACAAATTAATAATGAAAACAAAATTAAGTAGAGAAAGCCTTCCACTCGATTACACATTACACATTACATATATCTATATATATCTATCTCTGTATATATATATACACTGGTGTGCAAAAATTAAGGACGAGACGGTTTTTTCAATATAACTTTGTACAAAAGCATTCCAAATCAACACATTTAATACCGTAAGATCCCCAATACGTAAGGACATGAGTAATGTAAGCAACACTTACTAAAAGAGAAATCAGAGGGATAAAAAGAAGCTTTATTGAAAAAGTAGCATGGAGCGCAATGCGACTGAAGGCCGAAACATCCCTGTGATGGGTGTCCAGCAAGAAATATCCGGTCTTTAGTAGGGGATATGATCTCCCCTGACTGCTAGGCAGGTTTCACAGCGTCTGCCCATGCTGAGAATGAGGGTGTCAATGAGTTGTTGAGGCATTGCTGCCCATTCGTCTTGCAGCGCCAATCGAAGCTCCGGAATCGTTACTGGTGGTAAGGTACGAGCTGCCAAGCGTCTGCCTAGAAAATCCCATACATGCTCGATGGGATTGAGATCCGGAAATCGTGCGGGCCAATCCATACGTTCAATATCTTCACTCTCTAAAAGCTGTTCGGCAGCTACTGTGCGATGACATGGTGCATTGTCGTCCATGAAAAGTAACTGCGGACCCATAGCGCCTCTAAAAAGACGCACATATGGAAGAAGAATCTCGTTACAATAACGTGTCCCGTTGACTGAACCTGCGTCGAAGATGTGAAGGTCTGTACGACTACCAAGCATGATACTCCCCAAACGAGAACACCGCCACCTGCATACCTGTCTCTTCCAATGATGTTCGAGGGAGGATTGCGGCTTCCCCGCTCTCTCCAGATGAGTATGCGATGAGAATCGCTACTCAAACTGAATCGGCTCTCATCTGTAAAGAGTACTTGTCCCCATTCATTGTCTCTCCAATTCCGGTGTTTCCGGCACCCCAGAGAACGCCTTCTCCGATGGGCAGGCGTTAGAGGTACACACCGTACAGGGCGTCGTGCAAACAGACCACCACCGTGCAGTCTTCTGGCCACGGTAAAACGCAATATCGGTCGTCCAGTCGCCTGTGTCGTGTGTCTAGCAATTTCTCCCGCTGTCTGCCGCCTGTTTCTTCTGGCCTGTAAGGCAATATACCGGTCATCTGCGGGTGTGGTTCCTCGTGGACGACCACTACTGAACTCCCGGATAGCTGTTTCTGTAGTTTGAAATTGTCTCCAAAGTCGTGAAACGATGCTTTGAGCAATTCTGAACTCTGCAGCCACACTTGTCACACTGCGACCTTCCTCCAACTTCCCAATGATTCGACCTCGAGTAAAATCATCCAGATGTCGTCTAACAGATTGATTATTCGCCATTTCGCGCTGAGGCAGCAACTCGGTGTGATTTTTACTGCTATACGGTGTGCAATCTCTTTGCCAGAAATACTAATCTTACACCAACAACATGCTTTACTACTCAGACACTCCTCCATTACGTTTACCTGATATCTGCGCATGTGCTACCGTACATCACCTCACTTAATCGCCTGATTGGTCTTTCTGTCCGCTCTGCCTCTTCGTTCAGCTGATGTGCTAATTTTTCGACTTTGTCCTTAATTTTTGCACACCAGTGTATATGTTGTGTTTCTAGTCAACACCAAGCAATTTTAGAAAAATGGTTTTTATTCAAAAAGCGAACTCTACACCTGCTCTGAAAGAGAAACGGACACCAAGTAAAAGTATAAGTGGCTTTCCACTTAGACAGATGTTCTAAGTACCCTTCTTATTGAAGAGATATTTTTGAAAGTTAAGCATGGGATATGATGTAATAAAAATTAATAGTTGGGGATAAAAGTTCTGTTTAGGGTCATTTGTTCGTCGAAAGGAGTGGGGTACTACATGTAATACTTGAAGATGTTACAGAAAATAAAATTTAAAATTTGCAAAGGAAATTTAATTTATGCATACTTTAATTATATCTACATATATATAAAGGTGGTATACGAAATTTAATTTTTGAATGCTATATTGCAGGAAAGATGTATTTCAATTAGCTAAATAAAAAGGCAAATTAGTTTCGAAGTAAAAAAAAATGTTTCACTTGTGCAACTTTTCAACTGATGACATTACAGCTTTCAAAGTCAATTTAAAGTATTAGTTTGCATTTGTGTCTTTTTCATTACTTTCGTATTTTCTTATGAGCTTCGAAATGATGATGTTAAAATTCTATGGAATGCTTCATTTTACAAACTTTTGAAAAGAAATTATAATTTTTCGTATAAATTTCGGGTGAAATCAACTATGATATACAAAAGTTTTGATCATCAATCATAACTTCTGTCAAATTCAGATCATTAATTTTTTTAGACATACTTTGGCCTTTCAGAAAGGAACTGCCCACCAAGCTCTGAAAAAATTGCTAATTTAATGCTACATTATTTTATTTTCATTTTTCTACGAAGAAGGACTTTGCTCATTCAAAAGAAGAATTACTTCAATCATATTGTCTTCAGCTATTCAATCATTTCTTTCGTAATCATAGTAAATAAAAAAAAACATTCATTGCAAAGTTGCAAAGAGAAAGTTAAGGTTATTTTTTGTTTGGTTAATGATAGCATATTAGATGACGTGCAACTCATGAGGATTCCTTTTGAAAGATACGTTTTATTTCTTTCGTCTAATAATGCAAATAAAAAAATACTATATTAACCAAATAATGTACAAAATCCCAAAATACAAATATTTTTTTAAATTAACAAATTGAATTCTAGAAAAATTCTATTAAAAATATATTTAAAAATAAGTCAAACCCCAATACCCCATTTAATCTCGAAAAGAAGACTCAAAATTACTAGAAGAATATCTCGTAACTACAATAGAAAACAAAAAAGAAGAGCTCTTAAATACAAAAAATTAATCCTGAGGTTTTTATTTAATGGTATTTCATTTCTCCACCACGTATCCTAATTGCTCATAAAATTTTAAATTTATTAAAATTTCTCAAAAAAAAGAAAAAAAAGATTTTTTATTAATTAACTCAAA
Source organism: Trichonephila clavata (assembly GCA_019973975.1). Taxonomy (NCBI): domain Eukaryota; kingdom Metazoa; phylum Arthropoda; class Arachnida; order Araneae; family Nephilidae; genus Trichonephila; species Trichonephila clavata. The sequence continues at coordinate 57,032 of BMAO01016847.1, read as the reverse complement.
AAGTTATTTCATTAATTTAAAGTATTTGATAAAGAATGATTAAAATAAATTTGTGTTTAATTCTAACTTTTGCTAAAAACTTCTTTGATGGATGTCTAATAAGTTAATAATCTCCTAATCAGAAAGTTATAATGGTGCGTTTACGCAATTTTCAAGATTTTTCCTTTATTTTCTCCACCAGACCATTGCTTTTTGCAATATGACACTCCTTATAAAGTAACAACCGTATTTTATTGGAGCTCCATATAAATAAAAAATAGGAAAGAAACCCTTGAAACAAACATTTTAAAGTATATGAAAATTAATTATTAAGCAAAAAAGTACAAAAATTCAACAATCCATTAAAATTAATATGCAAATGGAGGTAGAAAATTCAAAAAAAAAAAAAAGTCAAAGATGGGGTCTAGTTAGACTAAACATAATCTCTCACTTAAAAACGAATAATTTGGGATATATTAGTTTAATGGTACGAACGTCCTCCCTTAGTGACCCGATAGGCTAATGAGGAAACAACCAAACAGAAAAAGGGTAAAATAAGCACAATGGTCAAAATAAATTAATAAGAAGTTAACCAGTTTAAAATTTGCAAAATATCATAAAATTAGGAATTTTTAAAAGAATTTTCAAAATATCTTTTTCAGCAGAATTTAAAAAAATAAAAATATTAAGAAAATGATCGTAAATTATATGTATATTGCAGAAATACTTCTCCATAATAAAACAATTTGAGCGATAAAAGTACAATCTCTTGTAGTACAAGGATTAAGTTTTAATTTCTTGATTAGAATTTTGTTTTTGAATAAAAATTTGATCAAAATATACATAAAAATAGTTTGCTAATAAACTAAACTAAGTTTTCGTAATAAGTTTTAAAATGTCGAGCAATTATTCTAATGATCAGAAACTGTTTCAAAAATGTTGATTTCTTGAAAATGACTTTGTTCAACCTCTTAATATTTAAATTAGTTTAAATTAACAAATGTGCACTTAAACATTTGTTATTGTTTAAGATCTGATGAATTACTTAAGTAATCGTTTTACTATAAGTACATTTTTATTCTGTAATTCCTCTTATAGCTTCTTGTGATTGAATTTTGTTGCTATACAAATCTACAACAAGAACAAAAATATAATTTTATATACACAGATAGTAATATATATATATATTTCCAAAAAACATCAGAATAAGTTCCGTGTTCATTATAATCTAAAGGCCATGTTCACAAACTTGTATTCAACATGTCTTGAGTTTAAACCTTAGAGCCACTGATAACCCACTGTGTAAAAGGACTAATGCATATTAAATATGTCTTGGTTCAAAGCTCTTTCGTTAGGTGTGGTGTGTTAATTTAGAAATGAGTACCATATCAGGAGTCATTCTCGTAGCATGAACTTGATTCTCAAAACTACTAGGTCTAATAACCCTCATGTTTCTTTGCAGAGTGATGTTAATACGCACGTGTTTTGGTAGCAAAAAAAAAAAAAAATAACCCGTGATAGTAAAACAAGTTTTAAGAATAAGACAATTATATTATCGATAAAGCTTCATTAGTGTATTTGTAAATCTATTTTGATTCGAATATCAGCAGAAATCGTAATAAATTCATCATGGAACAATATTGATTTTGTAAAAATTGATTTAACGAAAATTCCAGCGTAAAACGCGCACTTTTAGCACAAAAAAGTAAAATGGAAATTTGTGGGGGTGCGTTATACGCAGTGTATAACAATAAGAGCTTTAAAATTGAAGAAAAGGAGATATTTTTTTTTAAAATTAGACGTCTACATATTAGGATTTCAAGTATGAAATGGCCCAAAGATAGATTAAGCACATAACCTCATTTAGACGCAGTATTTTGGCATAATTTGTTTTTTGTGTGAAAGGTACATCTTTTCCTCTTTCAGTTTGAAAAAAAAATTAACCAATCATCTTAAAATCTTAGTTTTATTGGAAAAAAATCGAATTCAGTTATGTGCATTTTTTTGCTCCATTTCATAATTTAAACAAACTATATTTAAATATAGTTTATTTAAAAATGACATACCTCTTAGGAATTCATAGTCTTAGTTCTACAATAACTATGTATTGTAAAGCCTGAAATTATACTTCGAATAAATGACTTAAAATCAAAAGAGCATTGAATACGTACATTTCTAGTTTTTTCGTAAAAAGATGGGGCGCGTTATACGGTGAATATACCTAAAATATACAGCTCGAGAGAATAAGTGCGCTTTATACGCCGGTGCGCACTATACACGGGATTTTACAGTATTTTATCAATGACAAAAATATCCCAGTTTCCGTAATACCATAAACGAATTTTATTTCTAAGCCGTGTTTCACAATCGCTAACAAAAAGGACCTATTTTTCAACCTATCAGTAATTCTTTCAGCAGCCTAAGGTTTCACAATGAAGAGATCCAATGATTCAAATCGAAGCATTAAATATACATTAGTAATAGATTAATTGCCCCGTAGCATTAGTGTGTCTGAAAAGGATGTTATCCAGTAGGAAAATTAACATTGATCGAAAACCGAATAATGTTTTGAGGACAATTGGAATTTCACTGTCAAAAATATTTATCATTTATTCACTAATCCCATCTCCAATTCACTGAAGGGTAAAACTGGAATGATGAAACCATTCATCCGGTAATTTCGATAATTCATTATTTACAACACGAACATAATGGTTATTGATTGTTTGTGTCCCACGAATAAATACCATACATTTGAAGCATCCAATCTTTGCTTCGAGTATAGCAATTTTGTGGTAATTGGGTGGACGTCTTGAACATTTGTCATGATTATGAGACCACATTGTATCGTGTCGGTACTATTCTTTTGAGATAAGTTTGATAAAATTTGTGTCTTTTTTAAGTTTTTTAATCCGGAAATTATATGGGAATTTCTACTACGGTATTTTGCTTCTTACTATCGAAACATATATTAATATATGTTAATAAACATTATATACAATGCATAAATTTAAAAGATTTGAATATAGGCACCAGTTATGCTTAAGCATTTCTCGTATTGTTTCGTACTGTAATTATTTTTTTTAAAAAATCAGTGCATGATTTAAAAGCTACATATGTTTAAAAGGACTGACTGACTGCTTGGGGTACCATGATTTTGAAAAAGTGGTTCAGTGAATAATTTTTTGATGTTTAGTATCTGTTGAATTAGAATATACTATAAATTTTTTTAAAAAAATTTTACTACTAGAAAAATTTACGTGTAAGTAAAATTTTGTAAAAAAAAAAAAAAAAAAATGGAAAAAAAAACCGATATATTTTTACAATATTCTCATTTGATGAAAATTGCTTCGACAATAATAAGCTATTTATTATGAATAGCTATTTTTATATGGAAACTAAAAAGAAGTTCTAAAAAAATCACACTATTTTTTGAGAGTCATTATTTTTCTTGTGGGTACTGTATGTTAAACCTTCTCTACTCTGAAATATTAATAGGTGAATATAAACCCACTTATAAACTATATGTTTTGAAAATCCTACTTCGGGTCTTGTACCGAAGTCTTAACTTTATATAGACAAAATATTATAATTATTATAGAAGCATGTTTTTAAAGACAATAATTTGCAAATACTTTGTGTGCTTTTCCTTACAAAATTGTATTTAAACTATTTTTTCTTGTAGTAACATTTTTAAAACAACACATAAAAAAGTCAATTTCTACACTCTTAAAATCATGGTTCTGAACTTAGTCATCTTAACAGAAAAATACAGTTCTTAAAGTAAGCGAAAAGTGAAAAATTTTACTTTATGGATAAATACACAGACACCGGTGATTTAATTGGTGAATTTTTATTCATTTATTTTTAAATTTTGAATTTGGTTTAAGAAAATCATTCATTTTATATTCAATACTTTATCACGTACATTACATATCATCAGGTATATTTTACAATACATTATCATATATGTTTCATATATATAAGTAAATTTTGAAGTACTAGAAACGGATAGAGCAGGTATTTCTTTCGAATTCTATATATTCCACTTTGCTCATGAATTTCAAATAATGCCAGAGAATCTTCTATTTTCCATTAGTTTTATAACATTTTTAATTTTGAAATACCGTATTTACTCGAATCATAGCCGCATTATTTATCCAGTGTTAATGCTCCTAAAAATCAGGTGTGGCTAAGAATCGAAGGAAAAACATTTTTTGGATGTAGGAAATTGAGTTTCCACCTCTTTTGTAAGGAAAAACGTAACCGTCCGTTCTGGACACTTGCATTTATGACTTATTCCAGCGTTTCTCAAACTGTGGGGCGTGCCCTCCTTGGGGGCGTGACAATTCTTTGAGGGGACACGAGCATATTGAAAAATAGAAAACAAAATATTAATTTACTGAAAGTAAATGAACAAAATACATTCTGACATAATAAAAAAATAAAATACATATTTAAACTGATATATTACGCTTATAAATGCATCAGTGCTACACAATGTATCTTATACTGAATTTAACAATACGAAGTTAAGAACAAATTTAATAATTACCAGTGCCCCATGGGATTGTCTTTTATAAAATTATATCCTCAATGTCCTTTTATTGCATTTCAAAGCCTTCGGAATAAGTTTCAGTGCTTAGAAAAGATCGTACTTCGGAAAGACGTATATATACGTCCGGGGAAATTAATGCTTTGGCTGAGCGAGACGTTTATATACGCCGGTGGCACTTAACAGATTAAAGTCGTGTCGTCTCAAAGTTTAGTATTATTGAATTTAATGCATTGTTATTGTGTGAAAGGCGCGAAGAAAATTATGATGGAATATTAGGTCGCGAATGTTGAAACTTTGAGAAGCACTGACTTATCCTATTTCGTAGTCGTTACAGCTGCTTGTATTTATGATTTGTTTTTGTTTTTGTATAAGCTTTCTTTTTTATTCACCTTAACAACTTATATATTAGTAATAGCATCAAAACGAGTTCACTAAGACTCAAGTATAAGAAGAGCAGAGGCAAATGAAAATTTGACACGGATTTGACGGAATAAACGTCGACGTCACACAGTGGTCACTTTTCCCGATCTGGCGCACGGAAACCCCAAAAATGAAATTGCGCGGAAATAAAAAAACAGCCCACAATTTAAGGTCCTCTTGAGTTCCCTAGCCATGTGGGAAACATTTTTTGTCAGTACGCGAATGGAAATTTTCAACAACCATCGGTTTATATCGGGTTTGTTCTTTCTACTAGAAACACTTGCGAACCTCATTTTCCAGTCGGAAGTTCAATCGTTTCGTCTGAAAAAGATTTTGCAGATTTTAGTGGGTTTTTTTTTAAAAAATACATGTCATGGATAAGTAATTTCTTGATTTGACTTTCAAATTAGGTTCAAGATCGATAAAAAATTATAAAAACATAACATTTATCACAGCATGTAACTCCTACTAACGTATGTTGGTTTTTTGTGTTTATTGAATTAGAACTTTTGAGATTGACACGGATTGATCCCAGTAACGCTTAAGTCACATAGAGTAGATATAGACCTTTAATTTAATACCAAATTTAGCTGCTACTTCCTGCAACTCCCATAGTTATGATTTTTTTCAGCGTTGGCCGATGGTATTACTAGGAATGTCTTTTTCAATGCATGGAAGAAAGTGCAGGATCCCAAGCGTAAAACTAATACTGTTTTGAGTTTGTTAGGACTACAATGGACTGTGATAAATTGATAAATATGAGGACCCGCTGCAATTTTAATTTAGAAAAATTGTTAAAATTTCTATTCGTTGGGGTGCTGTATGAAATGAAAAGTTCTTCTGCAAGTTGAATGATGCGTGGTTGTCGGGGGGAGTAAGATTTATACCATCCAAATCAACTCCAGGTCGATCCTCAAAATCATTCAGGAATGCAAAGCCATTGCAAAGAGGGAAAGAGTACGTCCTGTTCTTGCTTCAGAAAGCAAGCAAGCAAGAATTAGCATTTGCAACAAGAATGTCAATGCAAGCAGCAGGAAAAAGAGATGCTGCCTTAATTTTGAAACAAGTGACTACTTGCTCACCTAGACGTGCTACTCGTCTGAAGAAATGCTTAGCCCGACAGCCAGAATCGGCGAAAAAATAACTGACCAAGCCTTGGCTCTTCATGTCGGCACCAAAATGTTAAAAGGCCAATGTAATAGAAAAAAAAAGAAATACCGAAGAGTTCCAAGCTGATATTTACCCCAACTATAATAAGCTTATAGTGTCTAAAATCAACTGTTATTCTCCTGGTATCGTTATTGACGAAATATCAGAAGAGGTTCTAATTCAAGCGCTTTTTTACCACACCTTATGCAGATTAGCCAAAGCCTAGGAAGATGTTTTAAAACAAATTGATACCCAAAATAGCATCATATCAATGAAGGCGAGGTATAAAGCTGATGTATGGTAGACACCTAAAGGTTCTCCAGGGTAAGAATTTTATAATTTTAGTTCTTCCATCATTTATTTTTCATAAAAATATAATATTTCGATAATATGCGAAGCAAAAAACTTTAAATGTGGGAGATATTAGACTTTTGGTTGAATTTTAGCATTTATATCATTTCATTATTTTTTTCTCCAAAATTAATTGAGATTTTGTAAAATCAATCTCTAAAGATGTTTAAATCATTCTTAGAAATGTTACAAAAAATTAATTAACACAAAAAGAATAAAATTTTAAAAATTTTAAAATTTTTTAAAAATTAAATTTGTAAAATTTTGTTTATAATATGTGCAAAATTTATCTCGAATCATTTTCTTAAATAGAAACGTTATATGAAATTTTAAGATATAATTTTTGAGTACATAAATAAAAAAATGCTTAAAAGGTGTCGAGTCCTTTTAAAAATTACGCATTAACTTTTATTGTATATGTACATTGTTATGTTTGATTGTATTTGTTTAAATAAGTTAAAATTTAATTTTTTTAACATGCCGCTTTATTTCTTGCATATATTCTCATGTGTCGAATTACTGCTTCTGTTAATATTCTTAGATCTTTGTTTAAAAACTAGCTCCCCTCAGCAATCATTTATTCTTGATCAAATTCAAACTTGACAAATTAGTTAAGATCCTATTCACCTTATTTATTGGGAAAAAACAAAAGAGTATAACCAATTTACATTAATTTTTACGATTTTTGATCAGTAGATATAATTATAAAGACTTCAAAACCATAAAATAATTTCCATGCACCAGATCGGGAAAACTGACCACTGTGCGTCGTAAGCAAAATTATATAATTTTTGCTAGTAAATGTTCAAAGTCTTTAATAATTATTTAACATTCTTTTATAATATAGTCTGTTAAAAAATTTTTGCATAGCATATGCATTGAATGGCACGGAAGACAATACCGTGTGGGGAAACGCCGACTCCAGCAGTAAGCTGTGACAATCATTTCGAGAATGAGGGATCGTTTTCGAAACATTTACAGTTAGTTTGACTTTGACAATTTTCGGTCGCTCATATGGTTCGTAGAGCGACTCTCAGTCAAGTGTAACTAAAAGTTTGTTTTTGAACCTTAGTCTGTGAGTTTGTCCTGCTTTTAAGAAATTTTGCGATTCTTTGAAAGATTTGGAGCAGTGGCAAGAAGGAGCGATGTGGGGAGCGAACTCTGTTGAGAGAATCAGAGCATTCAGTGTGGAAATTGATGTGAATTGACTCAGTTGTGTCTTAAGAAAATTTAAGGATTTACGTTTAATATGAAATAGCAAGTAGCATGTATGGGTGCTGCAAAAAAAGAATACATAAATAAAGAAAGAAAAATCCATGAATAAAAGAAGATACTAACAGCTAGAGAAATTATAAGGTACTACATGTTTTTGAAAGTTTTTAATACTAGTAAAATATGTGAACAGGTATATGTAGGCTAAAAATCTTCAGAATATTGATTTTGAGTTTTTGATGTTACTGACATCTCCAATTCATGACATTTCTAGGTATATAACATATTTACCATTTTATGAATTAGAAGTATGTAAAAATAACTTTTCAAAAATCATCCACTGATGTACCAAGCCCCCTTTGACACATAAAATTGTCAATACTGACCTTTTAAACCTGAGAAGCTTTTTTTAATTTAATAATACGCAATTTACTTTAGATAATAGTGTAATAATTGCAAGTGTATTTGTTAGATTTGCTAAAAAAAGGTTTTGGAGTAAAGTTTGTACTTTGTGGGTTGAGTGATTTGAAATTTAGTGATTATTCATAATACGGTAAAAACAAGGATTATAAGTAGTACAGAACAACTGTTTTAATAAGGCAAGATTCTTTTGCAAAAATTGCGGTTTTCTAAAAATTTATTTTTAAAACTGATTGTGTTATTTTACCTAAACCAACTGCATGCATGAGTATATACATGTGTATACTGAAATGCAATTTTTTAAATATCTCTACGGAATTTAGTCATTGTGTTTCATAGTTTCTGAGAAAAAGGTAAAAAATGCACGTTGTCGTTGCAAGAAACTTGTTACATAAAAATAAATAAATTTCAGAATTAAAATCAAGAACAATACGGTCTTTTTGGAGCTATTTTAAAAATCACTTGTCTATCATATAGGGAAACTTTTGAATTCTGATTCTACAGGAAATTGTTAGCATGGGAACATACAAATCCTTCAAACATTCAAATCATGATGAAACAATCCGAAATGTCATCTAATCACATGTTCCCAAATCATTAATTTTACATATTGATATATTTTTACGTGGTATTCCATATGATTTAAAGTCAACTTTGATGAGGGTAATGTAAGGTGAAAATTCTTCAAAAATTCATACAGAATTTGAAGGAAATGATGGGAATTCTACAAAATATCTCGTTAGACAAAAACTGAAAAATGCTATGTTAGTATTTTCTGGGCAACTTGTAAGTAAAATAAAAAACAAAAAATCTTAAAAGAATTTGAGGTATGTCAATGTTTGAAAAAAAGTGCAAATGCAGGTTGTAATTCATAATTTTTGTGATGAAGAGACATTTTATTCTAAAATTGCAATTTTCTCAAAATTATATAATTAAAACTTCGTGTATATTTTCTCAGAATCTTCTGTGTAATTACACCTGCAGTTGTTACTGCATATTATTCACATGCAATTATACATACTGAAGTGAGCGTTTCGAGATATTCCTAAAATATTAGGCTAAAGACCAGATCTCGTAACATAAAAAAATGACAATTTTCAAAAAATCATAGCGATGCTCAGTATAAATTTGTTTTTGAAAAAACTAATCTATATTTTTGAAAAATCTCACTTCAGTATAAATATAAATGTCTATTTAATATGAAAACAAAATTTGTAGTCTCTACTTTTTATATATTCTGAGAAAATGTGCATAAAAATTCTCAATTTAACATTGCCTGTAGAGGGAGTACCGACTCGTTAATTAATATGTGTTCTATTTCTCATTAGTTTTTTTAAAATTTCTTTAGTATCGGATAGTGATGGACCTTAAAACAGTTTTTTTTTTCAAAAACGTTTACATATTTGATAATGCGGCTTAGAATCGATAACAACATCTTTTCAAAAAAAAATCCTTTGAGAATTTCGGATGCGTCTTAGAAACTAAGTTGCCTTGGATTTTCGAGTAAATATGGTATTTCGATATTTTAATACATTTAATGCATTTGCACTGTAGAAAAATATCTACAACATATTTATCGTTATAAAAATTTTCGCACTTGAAAATATTTTTTTTATTTCCATATCCGCAGAATAAATTCTATATGTCCCGGATTTAAGTTCTCTTTTTTTTAGTTTTATAAGAAAAATATTTGTATCAAGTCTTCTGACTCTCTCTCTGATGTAGATAAATCTTCTGAGTGTATTAAAAAGTATGAAGTGATAGAATAAATTATTAGGTTACTGGGTATCTTCCAAGTTATGAATATGTCTGGTATAAATAATAAATTTTTAGCGATTCTATACTATAGATACGGTGTTGCCGATCTTATTCCCTAAACATTGTTTGTAATCTTTGACCTGTAAGAAATTTATCCTAAAGAAAGAATGATGTTTGATCCAGAATAAGTTGCCTAAAACTAATTTCTATTACAGAAAATACTAGTTTTGCTTAAAAAATTTTTACTTATATATGTGTGTGTGAGTGAGAGTTTTATTTATTATACATCCATAAAATACATTCCATAACTATATTTTACTATATCTACTAAATATATGATTTTGTTTCATATTGGTAAAAACCGCATGTTTAGAATAAGGAAATTCTGAAATTAATATGGTTAACTAATTTTGACTCTGGTCCCTGACATAAATTTTATTGATTCTGTACTTTTTGAAGCTGTACTGAAAGAAGGGATAATTGTATCAAAATATATTATAAAATTATTTTAAAAGTTATTTTTTGGAAAAAAAAGTTCTATATTCTTGTTTGTATTTTTTTGCAGCTAAAATACTGTGAACCATCTTTATAAATTCTACTTCTTCCAATTAAAATAATAGCTAAAATATACACATATTGTTAATTTATTTCTTTATCGGTATAGTAGAATTTGATTACCGTTAATAAGAGATAGTTATGTTTAATATATGTATTAAATAATCTTCCTCTGTATGGGAAGCCAGAATAACCTAACTTCTAATTTTAATCAGCATATCTTTCATTATTTTAAAACTTCAGAGATTTTAGTCTACAGTACAAAAGAGGAATCGCTGTAGGATAATGTTTAACTCTGGTGTGGAATGAAAATGTAAGGTATAAAAATTTTATACAATAACGTTTGAAAGATTTTTCTGAAATAAAAACTACAGATACACATTTTGCACTTTTTTGAACATTTCTTGAGATTTTTCTTGAATTTTAACAGCTTTACCCAAGCTTTGTTTTTACTGGGTGCTCCTAATTGCATCGTACATATCTAAAATTAATTAACGTATATCATCAAATAATACAAGGTTGAAATTAAATTGGTAAAGTGCTAAAAGGCAATATGACCTAAGCCATAAAATGACAATAAACTAGAAAGCAAAAAAAAAAAAAAAAAAAAAAAACAGAATGACAGGACACAGATAAAATTTTAAATAATTGTTTTTTAACAAAATGAAACTAAATTCTCATCTGTGCAACTGCTTATAGTTGGGACTACATCATTGTTTTATTTATTCAGAATTTTACTACTGTAAAATTTTGAATTATTAAAACTGAAAGGCAAGCGTTATATTGCGGTTAGAGGGAACAAACTTCATATAACACACTACCTATTTTTCACATGTTGGCAGCAAACACAAATAGCAGGAAGGCAACGTCTTCATCACAATCAATTGGTTTTTTTAACTTATGTAAGTCTCTTCGCAGGACGTCAAAGGACAAATTCAGGCATGACAATTTAGGTGAGCAGACCGGTCACCTGAACCATCATAAACAAACCATTGTACTGGGTACATATTCTAGCACTTTCCCATGGGGTTTTTGACTGTGAATTGTATGCGGATTTGTAATTGTTTAGTTATTATTCCCCCATTATATAGATCATAAATTTAGGAGCATTCTACATAAAACAGGAGTTATTCTAAATAGAATCATGACAAAAATTGTTTCCACTAGTTCTTTAAAATACTTGGTACATGAGCATTTTTCTAAATATTTTAGCAGCATACAAAATAAAATATCAACACATAGACGAAAAACTTATAAAAAATAAACCTTAATAAAAATAACATTTCTTAACAATGAACATACCTGTAATTCAGCATTACGATTTTTTGTCTGAGATAGAACTTGAAATGTTTAATCCCTTTCAGAGCATCACATTAATAGCTGATGAAAGGTTACTGCACACGACTGTCTTCTATAAAAATTGCATAACAATCAGACACATAAATGATGTTTTTATATGACTAGCAAGAAAAAAAATCGAACTTATGTTTCCAAACAAAGATGAAAGATTTCAATGTGTAAATAATTCCACCCCTTTAAGCCAAGATTCTTCAATTTCGACAGAGCCATCCTTGTATGAGAAAGGTGCATTAGATTTATATAAGTATACACATCCACCCTTTATAGTATTTACAATACGAGGAAGCGAAGACATCTATAAAAAAGTAGTGAGTAATGGAGCATCTTTGATATAAAAATTACTAATAGATAACATGCCATAATGTTCTTCATTTTCTCTTTGAGGAGATAGATAAATCATATAAGAGTACTCTTTTATATGGTATATGGAATAAGAAAAAAGGTTTTTGGAAGTGAACTCTTTTCAATTCAAGCACTGAGGCTACAGACGAAATGACTTTTTTTTTTTAAAATTTTAAGGTATAAAAAGTACACATAAAATGAACATCCATTATAAAGATAGCATGAGATGGTATACTGCTGGAAAAGTCACGGTGATTCATGCAAAACAGTCTAAAATTCAGAGTGCTCTAGATTTTATGTTTAATGCATGTATTATGGGGGAAAAACTTTAATAAAAAACGTATTCGTAGAGAGTAAACTTGACCAAAGGTATTGAAAGATATATGATGATCAAAGAAGATGAATGTTTATCTCGTATATCATGAAGTAATGAGTCAACAGTTTTCCAATTTTTTCTGAGTTTTGTACGGACATAGGATCTGAAGTTTCAGAGATACAGCAGATAGTTTAATTGCAGGCTCAATAATTATTTTAAAGTGATCACATTGTTGTAGTTTTCATTAAACAAAAGGAAATAATGGGAATTCCATTTTGGTAATTTTTTAATATTTTGATACATTGTTAATGTTTTCTCTAGCGTAATTGTATGTTCAGTTTGCGGAATAAGGGACCTTAGTATTAGATATGTCTATCCAAAAAACTTATTTATAATTCTAAAAGAAATGATTATAAAAATAATTTTCCCCCAATTTATTTGATCTTTATGTAAAATAAATATTTAAAATGAAAATTTTCTTTTTGTAGTAAAGTAACTATTTTACTATAAAAGGAAAATTTTTATTTATTACCCCACGAGCTCTCTTTATATATTCGAATTACCCTGATTAAAATAGTACAACCACTCTTGGTCCTTTGCAATTGTATACTAATAAATCATTGTCAAATTCCAAGTAAACAAAAACAAATAAAGGAAAAGCATTTTTATCGTCATTGTACTTCAAAAATTCCTATAACAGTCTTTGGGACAATTCAAATGTTATTAACATATTAAATATATAGAATAGATTGTGTTATTGGGTTTAAATGAAATTGGAAGATAAACAACAATTTAAAAAAGTTAATATGGCAGTTCATTTATAAACTTCTGATTCCTATAATCCAAAATTGACAAGAGTGAAAAGTGATCAACTAATTTAGAAGTATGCTAAACATTAAAAAGTAGAAAAATTAATTATATATTTCTACAGGGTGTCCCCGAATACTGTGTATAAACTTGGAGGGGAGGAAGAGAACATCTTGATGCGGTATAGTTACATAGGAATGCATGGGCGGAAAGTGATTGGTGATGCTGTACGTGAGTTCGCAAGATACATGTGGTTTCCTCATTTCAGATACAGATAGCGAGCGATGAACATGAATCGTTTTACGAACACTGAGTTGGCGGATATCCCCATCATCTACAGCCTAGTTAATGGGAATGGACTTGTTGTTGTTCAGTTGTATAAGAAAAATATCCAACGAGGCGGCAACTGAATCAACAAACGTTCACTCGGGGGCATCAGATAATGACGGAACATGAATGTTTTAAAGCCACGATTGACGACACGCCCGTCAAATCTGAAATGGACCTAGAGGCTCGAATATCCAACGCTGCTGATACGATCCGTGAAACTCCCGGTATTTTTGAAAATAACCTCCAATCCATGTCTTGTCGATGTCGTGCGTGCAAACGTCCCAAAGGAAGCAATTTCAAACACCTCCTGCGATGCTTTAATGTCATACTTTTAATTTATTTTTCTTTCTTTGGTTTTGTAATAAAAATTTACATTACATTAAAGTAAACATTGCATTCTGTATTGTGGCCTTAGTATCTTTGCGTCTCTTTATCTCGTTAGAGTTACGTTTCCGCCAAAACTTTCTTGTGTAATTATAGCTCCTCAGGATGTTCTCGATCTCCCATCCAAGTTTGTACACGGCATTCGGGGACACCCTGTATATATATCTTACACTATTAAAATTCGAAGGTAAACAAACGTATCTATCTATCTATCTATCTATCTATCTATCTATCTATCTATCTATCTATGTGCGTCTATCTTCTCACGAACAGCACCACGCAGAAAGTCGCGGAAGGTACCAAAAGATCGGGAATTTTCCGGGGAAGCCGTATTGCCTATTTATATTCCGATATTGTAATTAGTTAAAAAGATATTAATTAAAAACCTTAAAACGCCGAATTGTTTTACTCCTGCCGGTTGTTTACTTGGCGGAACTTCCCTTCCGTTTCGGCCGAGCGGTAATCTTACGTTTTCCACCATATTAAAATTGTCATCTAATTTTCGGTGTCGAAATGAGACAAAAAATAATTACAGAATCGGAAAGATCATTTATTTCGCCATGACACGGTATAATTTTTTTGTGTGAAATAACGATATTTTCCATTTTTTTCGAATTTTTTAAAATAGTGTTAACACTGATGCGTTTTTATGAAAATTATTTCTAAATCGTTGGGTATGAATTACTTTTCGTGTTATTAAATCGATATTCTACACTAATTAACTTCAAGCCTTTCTCTTTTAGATCCATTCATTTAAAAAATAAAATTTCCAAAACTTTTTTTTTAAAGAATTTTTAAAAAGTAGTCTTAATTTTTACTTCACATTGAATAACTTCGTCATTTATGAAGATAATCTCACAAAACCTTTTTTCCGTGTGTACAGTAATATTATCCGTAACATATACGAAGATTGAAAAAATTGCTTCAAAATTACGGATTTTAAAAAACATTTTGTGATTTTCGTAAACTTATGTTTTTTTCTGAGAAATAAATTAAAAAGTAGTAATTTGTACATTTTTTATTTCAAAGTACGTTATTTTTGCAATTAGTTGGTGATGTTTGAGAGCATTAACGTAAAAATTACGCCCTTAAAATAAAGGTAATGATTTTTTAAAATAATTTAAAATACGCGATTTTACATTTAGCCAAACATTGGTTAACTGTCTCGTGGCGGAGTGCTCAGAGCTCCCGCTACACTCAAGACTATAACTGCAGCACTGCCGTGCGCGGTCAATGCGAAGGAGGATGTCCGCCTCGCAGAAACCCGCCGGTCGCCTTTTTTCATACTTGTCTTAAATTGTTTCTCCTACTGGACATTGCGTCGCCACACATCATTACACACAAAAAGGAAATATTCTGAAATATATTTTAATTCTCTCTTCTTCAATGATTGAATTCACTTGCTGCATCCCCACTGATCTGAAATTTACTTCATTTTCAGTGCTGCCATTATGTAAGCAAATGGTATGTCACAATTAATTGCTAAATGAGCAATTTTAATCAATTTTATTAGAAAATAATTAATAAGTTAGCTTTTTATAATATACTTTTTTTTCGCAGATACGTGTTTAAATAATTTTAACACAGAGTGGAATGAAAAACTATAAAATTAAAATTAAAAAAATTAAATGTTTTTATCAAATAGTATTATTTTCTTTTTGAATGTTTTTTTCAGTGAAATTTTTTAAAAATTAAAATGCATTCAATGCATTTCTGATATTCATTTAAAATATTTATCAGTATCAAAATTTTTGTTCTCTTTCATAAAACTTATAGTTTACTTTAAAATAATGCGTAATTGCATGAAACTTTTTTCCCCGTGTCGAATATTTCAAAAAATTCTCACAATTTTACTTCAAGAATTAAAATAGTAGTGAAATTTTGTTATTTGAAAAATTTATACTTTCTGTTCTGTTTTCAGCATACAACTATTTTTAAAAATGCTGCAGTTTCATTTCCGGGAAAAAACTATCTTTCTTTAAAGAATTTTATAGAAAAAAAAACAACTTTTTTTTTTACAAAACAATGCTGTTTTGCATATTTTATGATTTTTTCTCATATGAATCAATATCG
Source organism: Trichonephila clavata (assembly GCA_019973975.1). Classification (NCBI taxonomy): domain Eukaryota; kingdom Metazoa; phylum Arthropoda; class Arachnida; order Araneae; family Nephilidae; genus Trichonephila; species Trichonephila clavata. Next base: position 41,019 of record BMAO01016847.1, on the reverse strand, counting down.
TTGCGTTTATATAAAAATGATTTTTAAAACTTTCAGAATCAGTGATCTAAAAAATAAAAAGCCGAAAACTTTTTTGAACGAATTGTAATAAAACACTCAAAATACTTAAATCAATCATTTAATAACTTCTTCATTGAAAAAAAAAATTGCATTAAATTTTTTCCCGTGTGTCGATTTCGCTTAAAAATTACGGATTTTTAAGATTTTTTTTGTTATTTTCGTAAAATAAAGTTTTTGCGAGAAATAATATAAGCATTATTTTTGTAACCTTTTTTCTTCAAAAATTATTGTTGTTTCCAATCAATATGTGAAAACTTGGAATTTTCAATTAAAAATTGAGCCATAAAAAATAATGAAAACTTTTAAAGACATTCTAAAGGCTTTGCGCATGCGCGAGAATCATTATTATTTTTTCCCCCTCTGTTTAACGCTCAATGGCCATGGTCAAACTTGATGTTGCAATATTTTTTCCGTTATTCATTACTAAATTAATTATGTAATGACAACACTGTATAATCTGTTTTTTTCTGGATAAAACGATAGATTATAGTTTTCTGGACTATACTTTAGCTACCAGTATATAACGATTCATTGGCAAATGAAAATACCACACATACACACAAACCCTTTGTATTATTTTAAGCTCTAAGAAAATAATTATTGTTAAAATAATGAATATGCTTGGTTTTTCGTAATATATTATATCAGAACGTTTTCTTTGTTGCTTTAAATATACATTTTTTTAAGAAAAAAGAATTGTTTTCTGTAAATCATTAATCGAAATTTTTCAATCGTTACGTATAAGGATTTCTTATAACTATGATAAGTAAACCATCTGAACTAAAAGGATTCATACTTTGCTCTTTTAATATCAGTGATTGAATAAATTAAATACCAAACATCATTTATTTGTCACGATTCGGATTTTTTTTCCAAAATAATAATACTTTGCCTATTTTATGATTTCTTCTAAAATGAATAAATATCGATGCATTTAAATGAAAATGATTTTTAAAAAAGTCATTGATCATTAGAATCAATGATTAAAAAAATAAAATGCCAAAAACTATATTTCTTTAAAGAATTTTATAGGAAAAAAACAACTTTTTTTTTTACAAAACAATGATGTTTTGCATATTTTATGATTTTTTCTCATATGAATCAATATCGTTGAAGTGAGTGGGTGATTTTAAAATTCACCCTGTTTGCCTATTCGAGAATTTTTGGTGACGGACCTCGAAATTTTTAACCATTCTCAAGTGACGAGGACGACACCTGAGCTTTCACCCATCTTTAATAATTACCACACCACACCAACGCAAGAACAAATTTCGAAAAAGGGAGTTTTTATGACATAGCTAAAGAAATCACTCACATCGCGCGCATACACACACACAAGTACTATCGGCCTGAGGGAAACACGAAATTTCCATGGGGATGAAATTATTCACTCAGGCAAAGGAAAGAATTGGAAAGTGAGTGGGTGATTTTTAAATTCGCACTGTTTGCCTATTCAAGGGTTTTTGGTGACGGACCTCGACATTTTCAACCATGCTCAAGTGACGAGGACGACACCTGAGCATTCACCCATCTTTAAGAATTACCACACCACACCAACGAAAGAACAAATTTCGAAAAAGGGAGTTTTTATGACATAGTTAAAGAAATCACTCACATCGCGCGCATACACACACACACAAGTGCTATCGGCCTGAGGGAAACACGAAATTTCCATGAGGGTGAAGTTATTCACTCGGTAAAAGTCCGTGCAACGCCGGGCTAAGCGGAGAGGAAAGAAACAAAGAAATCAAAGTAATTTCGGAAAATAATATTGGAAGTGCTGAATTTGTGAAGTTGAGTGAATATTAACGTCCCACTGTTCAGCAACACGAGGCCTTTTGGGGACGGTCCACGTAATTTTGAACCATGGTCAAGTGACGCGGACGACACCTAAGCTGGCACCCCCCTCTCCTAACTACCACACCAACGGGAGGACGTTTGAGCTCTCGATTTATTTTACGTGCATTTCTCCCCTACACGGTGGGTCTTCAGTGGTACTAGGATCGAGAATTTGTTAAGAGAAGGGAAAATTTTAAGAAACAAAGCCATGACACGCACTCACGGGTCATGCACTCACATTGTACGCGTCAAACCCCACAAAAGTGTTGGCGTTAGAATAAAAGGAGGAAATTAACATGGGGATTAAGTTATACCCTTGGTATAAGCCCGTGCAACGCCGGGCCATAAAAGCTAGTATATATATAAAAGAGTGTTTATTTTGACTACATATATATTAATATACACTAATACATATAATGTCTACTATTTCCCAACTCGCTGGGTAGTTATAGTTATTGATGATGAGCGTTTATAGTTATTGATATCTACATATGTCGTAGTATTGAGCTTTCGATTTTATTCAAACGTATTCTAATAGCGGCGGCCTCTTGATTTAAAAATGACAAGACTTAAATTCCTAAAACAGAAATGTATTTTCATCTTTTAAATCCCTGTATGCCCCAGGCTCTTTAGAGCTGATTTCCGAAAAAATGATTTTTAGATTATCTTTCTGTACCGAAAAAATATGCTTTATGAATTTAGAGAATACAAGTCTTATATTTACAAAAAGAGAACTTCTATGTGTTGCACCTTTGTAATAGCCCTCTTCTGAATTCGATCTCCGCAATATTCGTTCTAATCGGATATCTACCCAACTAAAGAAATATGTCTGCTAAATTTTAAATCTTTATGTATAATATTTCTGGATATCCTGAAATGAGTGAGAATTTTACTGAGTTGTTTTTCTCCTTTCTCTAGGTAGATATACATTTTATTCAATTTATATTTTTATACTGCTTAACATTCCCTGGGGAAAATAATATATATATACAGAATCTTTGCATATATCTCTAAAAACTTGTCTCTCGGATTTTGCAAATACAGTTTTCATCATATCTATGCGTTTTATTTAGGGATGTTATTGACTGAGAAAGTCGCATTTGTAACACTATACGCCAGATAAAATTCCTGATTCAGTCAAGATACTTTTTCAGTAGATGCTTATGAACAATAATAAAAGAAACTGAAATAAGGATTTAGTTTTAAATAGCTCAAATCAGAATTTTGTATTAAAGAATTTCGTTTACAACATTTTACATAGTAGTAAGTGATTTTCCTTTTCTATTACTTTTAAAGTATTTTAGTCCTGAAAAAAAGGAGTTGAATGTTTTGCTAACGAGGCATTTTTACTACTTTTAAAATCGATAATGCTCAATGAACGTCAAATTTACAAAGGCAAAGGACTTTATTAAAAGCATAGAATTATTTTAATAGTCTTTAATGAGAAGTCATCTGGATTTGCCATTTAAATTCTTCAGGAAATTAACTCGCATTATCAACATTGTATCAAACAAATATTTAATGGTTAGTGCTAAATGTAAAAACTTGTAGAAGTTTAATTTCTTATTTTAAAGATAGATTTCTTTGAGAAATTTCATGTTTGTGAAGTGCTTTATGTGTTAGTTTAATTAGCGAAACGGATCCCATATTTGTATATTATTAAGATTGTTTAAATGAGAAGTTTTTACGTTATATCATAACTCTTGACTACTTATTTAAATGTATTCGATTCATATTTTTAGTAAAATTAATTTATATTAATTAATAGCATTTTAGATTATTTTTGTTTTAAAAAAATTATTCCTCTAAATTAATCAAGAAGCTTGCATAATTCATCAAAATATGCTTTCAAAAGCTCTGAACTGAATAAATAATATTAGTCATTGCTATTATTTCATCTATTAATAAATGTTTTCGAAAATATTAACATGTTATTCTTTAATTCTATTTTAATAAGTATATTGTAACATATCGCAAGAAAAGATCCATATTTATAATGAATTTTTACAAATTGTGTAGCATAATTTGAAGTGAGAATCACATAATTATTTTTCAATCTCTTATACCAGTTGATTGGTTTCAAAATTTTGATACTCTATTATTAGTGTAGAGTTATTCATGGTAGAAACATCTTTGTGGGGTTCTTTTATCCATAATGATCAACGCAAATAAAACTAAAATTACTGAACAATTCACAACGTGGGATCATTTTTAAAGTTTTCTTATTTTAGACATTCATATTTGAACCATAAGATGGTTTATTAATTAATTTATTTTTACTATAAAATATATTTGAAAGATATTATTGAGATATGTATTAAGGAAAGGGATGCATGAAAATTTTTTTATTTAAAATAAAATTTCACAATTATCCAAAATGAGATAACTGATTTAATGAATTCATGGTTAAATTAAAAATACATGCTGAAAAGATGAGATTTTTTTTTTTTCATTCTCACTTCTTTTTCTTAACATTACAGCATAAACAATTTTGTTACTAGAAATGAATACTCTAATTTAAGAAGGAAAAAAAAGTACACTAAAATAAATTTTGGTGTAAATCTTTTTATAAATGATTGTTTTCGTAGTTACCATTGGACAAAAAGCAAAACAAAAGCAAATTTGATATGTGTAGAAGAAACAAAAAAGCTAACCGTTCTAGTATTCCTTAGATACTTAATTAAAAACTTTAAAATACCTAGCAGTAGTTTGCTTTAATCAAACTGCTTCTTGAAGTGCATAATGAGATTTCTTGTTAGTGTACGATAGCTGTGTAATTTAAATAAATTCTGTCTTAGTAAACATTTCACTCCTAAATACAGATTATATTAAACACCCATTGCTTTGTGAATTGTTCTCACACAAATTATTTATGTATGAATTCTTTGAAGATAAAAATTTATACTTTTATCTTTTATGAAAGGAACTTACTTTTTAAGTGTGATAGAAAATATACTGCAAGTTTTTATAAATATATAATTATAGATTTGGAAAAGAAAGTAATAAACAAGAAAATGTTTTTTTCTCGTAATAATTGCAGTAAGAATTTTTTTTCCATATGATGTGACAGAATAAAGTCACTTTTTATATGTAGATGTATAGGTTGACAGATAGATAGATATAATGGAGATGGAGTTTATCTATAAAAATATACCTTGTTAATGGATAACATGCTGTAATACGAAGTTTACACCCATTGAAAAATTGCTTATTATATAACCTCTGACAATAAAGCTCGGTGATTGAAGTAATAATAGCTAATCTGGCAACACTGGCAAAACAAAGCGCTGCACATGCTTAGCAGCAAGTGTTGACAACCTGCACCCACCATCGTTCAGTTGAGACTCACCTGTGTTCTGCGTAAAACTTATTTTACCAAGTGCTTGTTTATTACGTTGGTTCTTAACTAAGAACGGGAAAATGAACGATCAATTTAAAGTTTTGTTTTAAACTTGGCAAGATATCAAAAGAAACTTTTGCGATGCCTGTACGTGTTTATGAAGATCAAGCACTGCCCATGAAGTATGTATACTAGGGGTTCACCCGTTTTCGAAAAGCAAGAAAAGTATATCTGACAACACCTGTAGCAGAAGAATAATGACCTTCGTCTGTGACAAAATATTGAGAAATTAATCATTAAAGATCGTCCACTAACTGTGCGAATGATAGCTGATGAGCTGCAGATTAACTGTGAATTCGGGCGACAAATCGTTACCCAGGATTTAGGGTGAGAAAATTGTTATCGATATTGACGATATTCTTAACATCCAACGAAATCAGACGAGGAGATTTAACTCCATCCCAAAATCAGCTGCGCATAGTTATGGGAGGTGATTATTTCGAGGGACAGTAAGGTAACTTTCGTTAATATTTCATCTACCTTAATGCCACAGGACTATTCACTGAACTTTATTGTCAGAGGTTGTATGCCGTCTTTTATTATATTCATATTCCACCTGAATATTCTCGTGGCAGTCTGTTATAGACATAGGTTTGTAACCGTATAAGGTCTTCTGTTTCATTGTATTTACTGTAGAATCTGGAATAACACAACCATATTATATTTCAATTTAAATTAAAGAAGTCTGGTGTTTGATATTAGTAAACTAGCTTTTATGGCCCGGCGTTGCACGGGCTTATACCAAGGGTATAACTTAATCCCCATGTTAATTTCCTCCTTTTATTCTAACGCCAACACTTTTGTGGGGTTTGACGCGTACGATGTGAGTGCATGACCCGTGAGTGCGTGTCATGGCTTTGTTTCTTAAAATTTTCCCTTCTCTTAACAAATTCTCGATCCTAGTACCACTGAAGACCCACCGTGTAGGGGAGAAATGCACGTAAAATAAATCGAGAGCTCAAACGTCCTCCCGTTGGTGTGGTAGTTAGGAGAGGGGGGTGCCAGCTCAGGTGTCGTCCGCGTCACTTGACCATGGTTCAAAATTACGTGGACCGTCCCCAAAAGGCCTCGTGTTGCTGAACAGTGGGACGTTAATATTCACTCAACTTCACAAATTCAGCACTTCCAATATTATTTTCCGAAATTACTTTGATTTCTTTGTTTCTTTCCTCTCCGCTTAGCCCGGCGTTGCACGGACTTTTACCGAGTGAATAACTTCACCCTCATGGAAATTTCGTGTTTCCCTCAGGCCGATAGCACTTGTGTGTGTGTGTATGCGCGCGATGTGAGTGATTTCTTTAACTATGTCATAAAAACTCCCTTTTTCGAAATTTGTTCTTTCGTTGGTGTGGTGTGGTAATTCTTAAAGATGGGTGAATGCTCAGGTGTCGTCCTCGTCACTTGAGCATGGTTGAAAATGTCGAGGTCCGTCACCAAAAACCCTTGAATAGGCAAACAGTGCGAATTTAAAAATCACCCACTCACTTTCCAATTCTTTCCTTTGCCTGAGTGAATAATTTCATCCCCATGGAAATTTCGTGTTTCCCTCAGGCCGATAGTACTTGTGTGTGTGTATGCGCGCGATGTGAGTGATTTCTTTAGCTATGTCATAAAAACTCCCTTTTTCGAAATTTGTTCTTGCGTTGGTGTGGTGTGGTAATTATTAAAGATGGGTGAAAGCTCAGGTGTCGTCCTCGTCACTTGAGAATGGTTAAAAATTTCGAGGTCCGTCACCAAAAATTCTCGAATAGGCAAACAGGGTGAATTTTAAAATCACCCACTCACTTCAACGATATTGATTCATATGAGAAAAAATCATAAAATATGCAAAACATCATTGTTTTGTAAAAAAAAAAAGTTGTTTTTTTCCTATAAAATTCTTTAAAGAAATATAGTTTTTGGCATTTTATTTTTTTAATCATTGATTCTAAATGATCAATGACTTTTTTAAAAATCATTTTCATTTAAATGCATCGATATTTATTCATTTTAGAAGAAATCATAAAATAGGCAAAGTATTATTATTTTGGAAAAAAAATCCGAATCGTGACAAATAAATGATGTTTGGTATTTAATTTATTCAATCACTGATATTAAAAGAGCAAAGTATGAATCCTTTTAGTTCAGATGGTTTACTTATCATAGTTATAAGAAATCCTTATACGTAACGATTGAAAAATTTCGATTAATGATTTACAGAAAACAATTCTTTTTTCTTAAAAAAATGTATATTTAAAGCAACAAAGAAAACGTTCTGATATAATATATTACGAAAAACCAAGCATATTCATTATTTTAACAATAATTATTTTCTTAGAGCTTAAAATAATACAAAGGGTTTGTGTGTATGTGTGGTATTTTCATTTGCCAATGAATCGTTATATACTGGTAGCTAAAGTATAGTCCAGAAAACTATAATCTATCGTTTTATCCAGAAAAAAACAGATTATACAGTGTTGTCATTACATAATTAATCTAGTAATGAATAACGGAAAAAATATTGCAACATCAAGTTTGACCATGGCCACTGAGCGTTAAACAGAGGGGGAAAAATAATAATGATTCTCGCGCATGCGCAAAGCCTTTAGAATGTCTTTAAAAGTTTTCATTATTTTTTATGGCTCAATTTTTAATTGAAAATTCCAAGTTTTCACATATTGATTGGAAACAACAATAATTTTTGAAGAAAAAAGGTTACAAAAATAATGCTTATATTATTTCTCGCAAAAACTTTATTTTACGAAAATAACAAAAAAAATCTTAAAAATCCGTAATTTTTAAGCGAAATCGACACACGGGAAAAAATTTAATGCAATTTTTTTTTTCAATGAAGAAATTATTAAATGATTGATTTAAGTATTTTGAGTGTTTTATTACAATTCGTTCAAAAAAGTTTTCGGCTTTTTATTTTTTAGATCACTGATTCTGAAAGTTTTAAAAATCATTTTTATATAAACGCAACGATATTGATTCATATGAGAAAAAATCATAAAATATGCAAAACAGCATTGTTTTGTAAAAAAAAAAAGTTGTTTTTTTTCTATAAAATTCTTTAAAGAAAGATAGTTTTTTCCCGGAAATGAAACTGCAGCATTTTTAAAAATAGTTGTATGCTGAAAACAGAACAGAAAGTATAAATTTTTCAAATAACAAAATTTCACTACTATTTTAATTCTTGAAGTAAAATTGTGAGAATTTTTTGAAATATTCGACACGGGGAAAAAAGTTTCATGCAATTACGCATTATTTTAAAGTAAACTATAAGTTTTATGAAAGAGAACAAAAATTTTGATACTGATAAATATTTTAAATGAATATCAGAAATGCATTGAATGCATTTTAATTTTTAAAAATTTCACTGAAAAAAACATTCAAAAAGAAAATAATACTATTTGATAAAAACATTTAATTTTTTTAATTTTAATTTTATGTTTTTCATTCCACTCTGTGTTAAAATTATTTAAACACGTATCTGCGAAAAAAAAGTATATTATAAAAAGCTAACTTATTAATTATTTTCTAATAAAATTGATTAAAATTGCTCATTTAGCAATTAATTGTGACATACCATTTGCTTACATAATGGCAGCACTGAAAATGAAGTAAATTTCAGATCAGTGGGGATGCAGCAAGTGAATTCAATCATTGAAGAAGAGAGAATTAAAATATATTTCAGAATATTTCCTTTTTGTGTGTAATGATGTGTGGCGACGCAATGTCCAGTAGGAGAAACAATTTAAGACAAGTATGAAAAAAGGCGACCGGCGGGTTTCTGCGAGGCGGACATCCTCCTTCGCATTGACCGCGCACGGCAGTGCTGCAGTTATAGTCTTGAGTGTAGCGGGAGCTCTGAGCACTCCGCCACGAGACAGTTAACCAATGTTTGGCTAAATGTAAAATCGCGTATTTTAAATTATTTTAAAAAATCATTACCTTTATTTTAAGGGCGTAATTTTTACGTTAATGCTCTCAAACATCACCAACTAATTGCAAAAATAACGTACTTTGAAATAAAAAATGTACAAATTACTACTTTTTAATTTATTTCTCAGAAAAAAACATAAGTTTACGAAAATCACAAAATGTTTTTTAAAATCCGTAATTTTGAAGCAATTTTTTCAATCTTCGTATATGTTACGGATAATATTACTGTACACACGGAAAAGAGGTTTTGTGAGATTATCTTCATAAATAACGATGTTATTCAATGTGAAGTAAAAATTAAGACTACTTTTTAAAAATTCTTTAAAAAAAAAGTTTTGGAAATTTTATTTTTTAAATGAATGGATCTAAAAGAGAAAGGCTTGAAGTTAATTAGTGTAGAATATCGATTTAATAACACGAAAAGTAATTCATACCCAATGATTTAGAAATAATTTTCATAAAAACGCATCTGTTTTAACACTATTTAAAAAATTCGAAAAAAATGGAAAATATCGTTATTTCACAAAAAAAAAATTAAACCGTGTCATGGCGAAATAAATGATCTTTCCGATTCTGTAATTATTTTTTGTCTCATTTCGACACCGAAAATTAGATGACAATTTTAATATGGTGGAAAACGTAAGATTACCGCTCGGCCGAAACGGAAGGGAAGTTCCGCCAAGTAAACAACCGGCAGGAGTAAAACAATTCGGCGTTTTAAGGTTTTTAATTAATATCTTTTTAACTAATTACAATATCGGAATATAAATAGGCAATACGGCTTCCCCGGAAAATTCCCGATCTTTTGGTACCTTCCGCGACTTTCTGCGTGGTGCTGTTCGTGAGAAGATAGACGCACATAAATAGATAGATAGATAGATAGATAGATAGATAGATACGTTTGTTTACCTTCGAATTTTAATAGTGTAAGATATTATCAGCGAGAAACTTTTTTAAAAGGTACTGAATCCGTAGACATGTTCCATTTGGATGTAATCACATTCCATTGCAGTGGGATATCACGATTAATATTTTTTTCATTGTCTTTTAGGTTTCCAGAGAAGTATGAAACAGTCATATATTGAAATTGTCAGATAGAGATCTGAAGTGCAAAGATGTCAAATTGTACATATTGTATAATCAGTTAAATATAAACGAAAGCTTGCAATTTCGGGAAGCTATATCGTTGTAAATAGGACTTAATAAACTTACGTAAGTAGAATACAAGTTACATCAAATGACTCATTTTATTATTTTATATGCCTTAATTTGGTGTAATATCATTTCGGGTCAAAATCCCTAAGGTTATTACAAGGTCCTTTGGGAATAAACTTTGTAATTTAAGTTTCTATTCGAGAATCGAAAAAGGCACATGTACCGATAATTTCCTTTTTGCACTACCATACTAAAGGACTGGATTTGTGCGTGGCTGTATCTTCCCGTGAGTTGTGCGCTGACTATCCACACTGACGTGATAGACTAGAGTGCTCAGATGTCACATGATTGTGATAGCGACACGGAATAAAGATGAGAAATAAGACGAAATCGACAAGAATTTTTATGATATAAGAGCCCTATATAATTAAATTTTTCCTTTTCTACAACGCTTTTTTACTAATTATTTCACTTCATGCCCAAAACTTTAAATACCTGTCTATAATAAATATATTTTTAGTATAATATATAGTCATTGTCACTCTACAATACTACACGACTAAATGACCCTGAAGTTAAACGTTATTTCGTTATTAGCATTTTCCATATGTTCAGCATGATTTGTCTTATATAAAACTAGTAATTTGATCGTTGAAACATTGGAGAAAGCTCCAGAGGATTCATTATCGTAAAAGAAAGCTGAAGGGTTTCCATGTAGCCCAATTTCTGAGGTGATCTGGGATAATCAATTGTCGAGAGAAAGATGCGTTCTCATATGTAATGCACCACTTGATTTTTACGGTAGAAATTTCATTTTCCTTTCTTGATGAAAACGTACACAGATGATTGCAGCTACTTTAAAGGTATATCACATTTCAAATCAAAAATGTTTCTGGAACTTAAAAAAAAGATCAATATTTATTCAAACTTAAAATACAAATCAAGAGTTACAAAGTTGCAGAAATACTTCTAAAGCAGTCGAAACTTGTAATCACTTAGCAATTATTTTTTAAAAGAAAAAAAGACATTTTTAACAATTAAAAATAATTCTTGAAGATAATAAATAGTTAATGAGTTATTAATTATTCTGAAATTTTCACTCTACTCACTGGGATCTTGGAAATATATTCGTAGATTTTATTATTTATTTTTAAGGTTGATTTCATAACTTTTTTATTCTTATATTCTGAAAAATAATAATTTTAAATTAACACCAAACTGAAGTATTTTGAAAAAGTATAATCATAAAAACTGTATAAAAATCCAAGCAAATTTGTTTTCAGTATACATATGGTTAAAAGAATGACATTTTATAATATTGAAGTAAATTTAAATGTATCATAAATTTAGCATAAACGAATGTATTAAAATGAAAATACTTATAGAAAATTTCTGATTTTACAAACCACTTATGAGAATTCCAGAATTCATGTAAGTAAATAGCTCATAGAATTAAACTTCATCCATTTCTCGTAATATATTCATTCAGACCTTAATACTAAAGATACGTATAGCGTAGTATCCAATACACACATAATAGATGAAATCATGTAATGCCACAAGCAATTTCGGTGCAAACCCGAACACACTTCCTATCAAAATCCCGATGTGATATATATTTTATGAAAATTAATTACCAATATTATATATACTCGATGCTCAGACCAGTCCGAATTGCCATCTGCGAGAATGATACCACTTCCGTATGTGACCTAATTCCTACGACAAGATCTTAGCAAATGAATACCGGTAATTTGAAGCCACATGTGGTTTAATCTGAAGTTCAGATGAATCATATTCGAGATCTGTGCGGACGATTAAGATTCTCGATCTGATACTTATTCTAACTGATTCAGTCGCAGATGCAGCTGAAAGCCAATTCGTCTCGTAATTACGTTTCAGGGATTAAGTGATTTTTTTTTGTTCGATACACAGTAAACAAAGAAAATATTGTCTTTCATGAGCCAAGTCTCATCTAAACACGAAGGTATTAAGTAAAAAAAAAACTAACTTCTTTATAGAAATTGTATTGTTTTTATTTTCATGGGAAATAATGTTTATAATTTATAAACGTATCAATTAAAAAATAATTTTTTAAGTCTTTTAAGTGAATTATTAAGCAGGAAAAGAAGACATTTGACTCAAGTTCTTTGGCATAAAACAATCGAATACTTTCGGAAATTAAATCATTGATACATCTAAGGATGCAGAGCCCCTACAAATTTCGATAAAACCGAAAAATATTTTTTTGGAATTTGTTGTGGCCCATATTATTAGGAAGCTTGCCATCGAATTTCAGATCTAGAACTAATTATTTTTAATATATATGAAGTTTTCTGAGGGAGGTTTTGGTATCGGTTTCAATTTAAAGCGTTTTTCCACTCTTAACCTGAATTAGTTAAATTTATTTGTGATTACTATTAACTCTTTTAGGGTGAAGTTGTAATTAATTTCAATTTTCATTACTAAAATTATTCGTGATTTGTAACACTTTGAGTTCTTAAAGTTCTCAAGTTACTTAATTAAAATTGATTTAAAAGCTAGTTTTTCTCTCATCATTTTTAAAAATAAATTGTAATATTAAAAAACCTACTTAACTTGAAACTATTTAGAGATACCCTTTCATATTATCTTAATTATATATATTAACTGTACTTAAAACCTTTTTTCTTTTTTATTTGTTATTGAACATTTTAATTGAACAACCACTTGCACCCAGTACAGAAATATTGTGAAATTTTATGATTTTTTAAAAATAATTATGACCTTTATAAAGAAACTACATAAAGAAAAAATAAATATTTTTAAAAATTATTTTAAATTATTTTCAAAATAACTTGTACACATATTTATACCTGCTTTCCTGTTACATAAATACCTAGGTATTGAATAACATTTTGAAACTTTTAAAGTAAAAATGCAGCAATATATACATTAATACACACCAATCGATAAGTTTGCTAGTTTAAAGGAGAAAATCACTAACAGCAAACTAATTTCAAATTTTGAAGAAATTATGACATTAATAACTCCAATAAAGTATTATAATAAGCTTAAAATATCTTAAAGGTATGTGAAACCAGCTATCTATTTTAAAGTTTCTGCTTATTCTTCATTGATGTACGATTATTAGCCCTTAGAGAGGGTTAAATGTTAAAGCATTAAAAGAACATACAGTTAAAACCCTGATTCATGAAGCCCTAAATCCCTTCAAAATGTTCGTTATGTGGAAATATTTTAAATAGATTCATCTTTTACTATACGTTATAAACAACATAAAACAAATTATAATTTTATAAAAACTATATAATTTTAAAAAAGTAGTTATTCACACACACTGTTTTTATGTAAATTAATATCTATTTATTTCACATATCTTTCCCATCCAAAAGTGGCCACGGTAGCCTAGTGGGCAACGCATCGGATAGTGGCTGGCTTGTCACGACTTCGAACTCAGTACCACTAAAGGCCAGTCGTGTAAGGGAACGATGCACGATTAATCTGTCGAGCGCTCAAACATCCTCCAATTTGTGTGGTGAGGTTGTTAGGAGAGGGGAGTGACTGCTCAGTTGTCGTCCTCGTCACTTGGCCATGGTTCAAAATTAAGAGGTTCGTCGCCAAAAGCCCTCGTGTAGCTGAACAGTGCGACGCTAATATTCATTCACTCACATTTCCTTGGGGGAAAAAATCTGCAAAGAGAACAAAAATAAAAAAAAATTATTGTCCAGGATTGCCACTGTATTTTCAGATTGAAAAATTATTTTATAACAAATTAATTATTTGTCTTAATGAAATTTTGTAATTTTTAAGCCTCTACTAGTTTTATACAAATATTTTTTTCTATAACCAATAATTTTAAGCATACGTTACCACATGCATCCTTAATTTTAAACACTGATCAAACCTGTTGATTTTGTCTAAAAAATTACGGCAATTTTATTGAGTTAGGTTCGTTTTTCACCATAAAATGTGCTAAATGAGAAAATATTCGAAATGCCTAGAAATATTTAAAAATTGGAGAAAACAAGTCGAATCTCAAGAGAAAAAGTTTCTTAAATAGAAAATAAAGTTCTCTGTTTGGAGTTTATTTTACTCAAAAAACAGTAAAATGTTCTTGGTTTCAGGAAAATGTTAGCAAAAAAAAAGAGGTTTGTAATATGGAGGTCCGACTGTATATGTGTGAGTAAGATTAAAACATTTGAATAATGTTCAATGATGTAATAATTTAATTATTTGAATAATATTTAATGATTATTCTTAAGAGGAAGTATATTTTTCTTTAACAATAAACTGGAATAAGACAAAACACAAAGAGAATCAATTTACAAAAAAGTCCAGTCCTTCGACAGTCCAATAAAGGACCACCACGTTTCACAACAGTGTGCCACCTAGTAGTGGTGAAAGGGAAGATATTAGTTAAGCATTTGGCAGTTTGAGAGTTGTATGAGAAAAATCTGTTTTTAGCAAATGGTGATTATGTCCGACCTTTTCAACGTGAAAAAAAGGCATGGTAATTGGATCTCGCCTTTACTGCAGCTTCCGTGTTCACAGAACAGCCAATCTTTTGGGTGTTTCAAGAATTACTATGTGAAGGGTTATGACAGTTTACATAATCCTGGGTGAGGTGTCTTCTGAGAAGCACGGCAGTGGGCGAAAATCGAAGTTGAAGTGCCATGATGGACGGGTGTTGAAGAGGACATTCCTCCTAAAACTACACTGCCGCGGAATACGTCCGAAATTATAAGCTACGTTCAGAACCCCGTATTCATGAAAACTATTTAACATGAGTTGCTTGTTATGAACATTTATGGCAGAGTAGCTTTTCCAAAACCGTTAGTTTCTGTGCAGAGTTCTATTAAGAGATTGCAGTGTTGCCTAGACCACTGAAACTGGACAAAGCGGCAATGGGAACAAGTCAGCTGGTCTGATGAATCCTCATTTACATTATTCCAGACTATCGAATGGTGCATTTCCCTGTAGAACACCGGCAGAAGCATTTCGTGTTGACTGCCTAGTTACAACCGTGAAACATAGAGGGGGTTATGTGATGGTATGGGGTGTAGTATCTTCACAAGGATTGGAGTCTATCGTTGTCTTGAGGGGTATGATCGCAGGTGATCATTATCAAAGCATTCTCGCATATCATCTTCAATCTATGCTTCGGACTTTCTTTCCTGAAGAATGTCCCGTGTTCTTAGATGACAATGCCCCTGTTCACACGTATTTTTGCCTTTAAACATGGTTGCATGAGCATGATGATGAAGTGGAAGATCTAACGTGGTGTCTCCAGTCACCTAATCTGAACATCATTGAGCGTTTTGTGGGTTGTTTTTTTTGGAGAACAAAGTCCGTTCTCGGTTTCCTCTTCTATGCACACTAATGATTTCGAGACAGTGCAGCACGTGGAGTGGGTGCGAATTCCGATAAACTTTGTTGAAGATCATTATTTGTCAATACCACGTCGAATGTAAACTGTCGTTTAGATCAAATGTGGCCCAACCTCTCACTAATACAAAATTTCATTTTCTCAAAGGTGGTCCTATTATTTTGTGACCTATACGTGTACATTTAAAAAGCTTTAAATGTAAGCACAAAAAATAGTTGCAATATTTCTTTAACTGATAAACATGAGTTTATTTTTGGAAACATCTTATAGAATATAAATATACTCAAAAAAATATTTTTAAATTACTATGCTTAATTGTGTGAATTTCTGTACAAAAATCGTTTGGTGTTTAAAAAAAGAAATACCTTGGCATGGATATATGAAGAAATAAACTGTAAATATTATAGATATCAAATGAAAAAACTAGCAAAATATTTATATTCACACGCCTCTGAATTAATTTCTTAGCCTTTAAAATCCTTTAAATCTCAAGAAATGCATATACTACTTACGTAATTTTGTTAAAATAGGGATAGGTGTATTGTATAATAGAAATAGTTGTCATTTTTATTTTGCAGAATGTTTCTAATATTCATATTAGAAATATCTACCCAACTTGGGGCGTTTTTTATGTTACTTAAAATTAAGTTAACTTTAAAAAACCTAAAAGGGAATGACTTTTCATTGGTTTTCAATAAAAAATAATGTACTTCTTTCTTTTTTGTAATTTCTTAAACCTTAGGCTGTATTTATCTAAAAAAAGTATTATTTTCTAATAAGTTGATTGAAAATCTAATGTAATGTCTGAATAAAATGTATATTAAGTTAAAGTTTAACGATACAATTAAATTTAGGAATGTGTGAGTTTATAGATTAATTTTTAATGTACAACATAAAAATCAGAATTTTACTAACTTTTATTAAAAAAAATCCTTTATAATTTTATACTAATAAATGTTTTTCTTTTATAATTTAATACTTAATGATAATTTATATCGCTATTGAAATTTAATTTGGGTTTCTTTTTTTCAATCATTTTAAATAATTTTTTTTAGAACTGCAAACTGTGGTTTTTACAGTTAATATATAATTAATATGAAAAAACATATGTGTTTGACTTATATTGAACTGTTATAAATGCATATTTAATAACTGCTTAAAAAGTATCAAACTTAAAATAAATCCCTTCAAAAGGGAAAAAAAATACACGCCAATCTATTAAACTGACGATACCACTCTCAAAAGATTCTAGAAGAACAATTCTTTGAATCAGGTATAGCCTCGTGTTATTTCCGAGCCCTTAGCGCATTAGATGTAGTTCATCCTTAAATTGCTTAAAGTAATTGGTGAGTAGTCGTTTACTTTGATTGGAACAATTGTTTAAAGAAATAAAGTAATTTATTGTTATCGATTTAAAGAGAAAGTAGAGAAATTCGCTGAAGAATGTTTGAGATAGGAAGGGCCGGATTTCCGATGAAATGTAAGGCAAATTTACACAGAAAGGGATGCAGGTATTTTTTACAAACGAAAATCTATTAAAGTATCTACAACCTTAAAGAATCTAAAAACATAAGAAGAATTTAATTAAGTCGTACTTATTTGAGGAAAGTGGATATAAAATGTACAACTATAGTATGTATTTATACGGGAAATTTAGGCCGTGTTTATGAAAACACCGAAAAATCCACTAAAAAATTTTCCCAAGTCAAATTTCTTAGTTTGCATCGCGTCTGAAACAAAATAAGTATAATTCAAAAGTGTGGTTTTTGCACTGCATTTTGGATTTCCGTACGATTGACGCATTTTTTCCTCCACCGATTCTCATAAAACTCAGTATACTTATGTAAAATTCAACGCTGATCGCGAACATATATGCCGCTTTTCGAAAAATTCTAATCAGTTCAATAGTTATTGCATTCCATATTTTTCTCATTATGTCTGGTGTTACGATAACTTGGCTCAGTATTCTCGCAAATACCTAAATATTTTTCACCCCAAAAGTGTTATTAAAGTGACCGATTTGACCCAAAGTTTGACAAGGAATCTTAATCTGGTTTTCATTTCGGGAAATTTCAGTAACTTTAACTCTAAAATAAAATAAATTCTTTTATAAAATAGACTCTCCGTTAGAGTACGTGCTGTGAACGAAACTTACAGGCCATTTTTTAAATTTCTGGTGTTATACGAATGGGAATATGCCCCCAATCGTGAATATCCTTTTGATTTCACACAACGGTCCTTAAACGCGAAATATGGCTCATTTCTAATTTATAATCTTTTGTATTCTGAAGTTTAGGCCATATCAATAAAAATACCGAAAAACCCACTAAAAAATTGCCCAAGTCAAATTTCGTAGTTTTCATGCGTCTGAAACACAATAACACTTAGTGTACTTCAAAGGTGTGGTTTTTGACGGCATTTTGGATTTCCGTACGATTGACATATTTTTTTTTCATTCACAAATTTTCCCCAAACAGTATTCTTATGCAAAATTGAACTCTGATCGTGAATATACAGGGTGCTTTTCAAAATTCCACTTAGCTCAAAAGTTATTGTATTCCTTTTTGTTCGCATTCTTTCCGGTGTTCCGATAATTTGGCTCAGTGTTTTCGCAAATACCTAAATATTTTTCAACCCAGAAAGTTATTAAAGTGAATCATTTGACTTTAAACTCGACAAGGAATCTTAATCTATGGTTTTCATTTTGCGAAATTTCAGAAACTTTATCTTTAAAATCATGAACCCCTTTTGTAAAATCGACCTTCGATTAACATACGTGCTGTGAACGAAAACTACAGGCCTATATTTTAATTTCTGGTGTTATTGCGAAGATGAATCTGCCACCGAATACGAGTATGCCTTCGATTTCACGCTAGTTATTAGAACGCGAGATAGTGAAGGTAACCATTTCTCAAGAGGTAGAATGTTTTTTTTTAATCTTAAGCCATTTTCGACTTGAGTTTGCAGTATGATTGATTGCTGAGTCTTGATAAAAAACAATGCTTTTTGGGATAAAGACGTTTACTTTCTTTGGCCATGTACTTGAAAACTTTCTTCTAATACTATTTAGCATGAAATTTAACCTTTACTTCTAAAAACAATTGGTTTTGTTACGCCTTGTAGGGCATTGCCATCCATTCCATACACCTGACGGCCAACTTGCCTTTTGCAAAACAGCTGCGTCTTTGCAACCCTTTTCCCGTGAAATACATTGTATGTTTGTTTTGACAGTTGTGGATGACAAATGAATGTGAATGACAAATAATTTGAAGCTATCCATGTTTTTTTTTATCACTCTTTCTGTAACAATAAAAACAGAGGCCAGGAACTTTTCTTATTGTTTCTACGGTCTTTGCAAACAATCGATGACCAACTGGTTTATTTTTTGTGGCCAACTTTCTTTGTCTGACCACAGATTTTTGATTGCTATACTTGTAGTTTGTTTGCTAAAGTTCTTTGACGCAGATGATTTTCTACTGCGATAATTCTTTCCAGCTTATTTTTTCGTGTTTCACCAATGAGTCTCTTTCTCATCCACATTTTTTTTTTACCTGATGACTTTGATTGAGAATCAAATTTTATTTCTTTTCGAAGTTTTTAGATAGTAATCCATTAGAAAAATGTCTTTTAGGATTTTTGAATGCTTTATTTGTAACAGAATTTGAGCAATCATCCTTCAAATGATTTAAAATTTCCTTTCGGGTTTGAGGACTAAATTTCCGAGCCATAATTTACTCCCACTAATAAAAACAGTTAGATTGGTAATTTAGACATTCCATTTTTTAAATAAAACTGGTAGTCAAACAATTAAAATTTACCATAAATCATAATATACTTTTGAAATTGGTCACACTAATTTTGAATGAACCTGTTTGTTAGCACATAAGCAAATTTGGTGATTCACAGTGTGGACGTTAGGGAGAGTTATTCAAATGATGGCACAAAGACATCATTACGTACGACTCAAAGTTATCATTTAAGTGAAAATGAAAATCGAGAGTAGTAACTGGTAGGATAGAGGGACGTCAAACACAAATCGAGATCACCCAAGATCGTTGGGACATTTAGTAAACGGCGTAGGCAACGATGACCATGAAGAAAAACTTCAATCGAAGACGGCTTTCTGTCAATTCCTATGTCAAGAAACCACGAAAAGACTAACATAAATTTGATTTCAGGTTGCCTAAAGAATTAAACGAAAGTTAATAAGGTTAAACTGTATGGGATTAAGTCAATTGTTTGTGCTTCAATAACTCCAGCTGCCAAAGAGGCCTATAGAAACTAGTACCGTCGTCCTGTTGAATGGAGCCAAGGCGACAGGTCCCGAGTATTTTTTACTGGTGACCCGAGGTAATAATGTTTCTAGAGCATGTTTCCATCTCGAGAGAAGTAAGACTCTACTTGCCTTTCCTAGTTCGAGAAATATCCCAATTTTGTGGCCGTGATTCAATCCGGCATAACTCCGGCATAATCCGGCTTCAATCCGGCATAGCGTGCGAAAAAAACAAATGAAAGCTTTCGCGCAGGGCATCTCACACTTAAGAATGTTACATTCTGTTTTTACTATAAAATTTGTATACAAATGTGGAATAGGAAGAAAAGTAGAAAATACAAGATGTATATTACACTTTTCACGCGTAAATTTAGTTTCTTTGTTCTTTTTATAAGGTCATTCAGTACTTTGTTTATATACTCATTTAGTCTAGGAGGAGAGTGAGTGCAATGTTTTTTACTAGATCTTGTTTTTTTAAATTTAGTAGAAGCATTGATTGCTGGTTTCAACATTATTTGCATTTTTTTTGTAAATCGAAATCCAAAACACTTCAGAAATTAGATTCTGGTTCGATGTTTAGTAGGTGGTTTCTGAGGACTTAACAAAGCAATTTGCGCATTCATTGTCGCAACGTTAAACAACACAAAAAAGATTGTCGTATGCTAACGATTACATTTTCTAGCCATTGAATATGATGTGGTCATTTTATCACACAAGGACGATAATTGCTCCCTCAGTTAAATCACATGAATTCCTTTCAGAAGAGGAATCATACTTGCTAATATACTATTCATCCTTTTATTCTTTTTCATCATCCCCGCAAAGAGACTTTCTTCATTTGAAAATACTATTGTACTATATCTATTAAATACTGTATCTATTAAATTACTTAAATATCACATTTCTTCATCATAACTACAATAATACGCCACAACATAAGAAAGATTTAAAGCATGCTCATGCATTAAGAACTGTAACGATGATTCACGCGCAAGCTATGACATATCCGAAGAGGCTGTATTCAAAAATATATATTTAGAATTCCCTTACAAGCTAAGGCCCTTCAAAGGATATGACCTTTAAGTCAGCTACACGAGAAACTATCCATTTTCCAAAAAAAAGTTTAGAAGCAGCTTTGAAAAAAGTTAGACGGTGTCTATGACATACCCTTCTCGAGAAATGCTGGGTTTATGATTTGGGACGCAAAATATCCACATCATGCTGTATATCTTTCAAGGGGGTTCTATAACCACTTGGATATTTATGGACGAGATATTGAAACCTCATGTTAGACTGTTTAGGGTTACTGTTGACCTAGAGTTTCTGTTAATGGGTGACGATACTCGACCACATCGAGCCATATGTGAAGTCAGAGTACATAAGATATTATTTACAGTAGCAGAACAGAATATATCCCTAGCAGTAATAGGACAGAAGATATTACTTATTCAATTCACCATGCGTGGGGTACCATCGAGCGCATAATTTCTTCCAGTACTCTTCAACATAAAGTGCATTTCCTTCTGAAAAGTGCATTTTGAGAAGAATATTGAGCAATCCTATATACAATATGTGATCAACAATTGGTAAAGTCTATAAAATCCAGATGTGAAGTAAGTACATGCTTTCGAAGTTACCATACACCATTTCAATTTTTTTTCACAAGACAGACGTAATTTTTCCATCACTTTCAATTTTCATAAAACTGGTTTTAATTTCAACAATTTTTGAATAACCAACTTTAAAACATTGTAATTAATGTTAAAAAATGCTTCAGCACAAATTTCTTTCCATAATTCCTCATTAAGTATCAATTGTATTTTACCCTTTAATTTTGGCGATCAATAAATTATACTAAAACTGTTCTTATAATACAGAAATTCATATATCTTTCAACCCTAGGACAAATAAATTCCTTTTAATTTCATAAACGTTATTCTCCATACAAGGATCCAATTTTAACAAATCATGAAGCGCTTTATAATGTAAATGGCATTTTATGATCCGTATCAACATATGTGATATGTTTCTTATTAATTCCAGGATTATTTGATTTTATTACATCATATCAGCTAAAAATTTTTGCATTAGGATATTATTTAATTAAGGTTATTAAATATACATTAGAATTATATTATTTGCGTCAGGGTATATCTACGTCTCAAAAGGATGTCTGCTTAGTTGGGAAATTAATATTCATTGAAGACAAAATAATATATTTTTAGGATTAACTAAATTCCACTGTGAGAAATATTTCTCATTTATTCATATTAATCTCATCCTCCATTTACCGAGGGATGAATTAGGAATGACAGAATTATTCATCCAGAGAATTTAGCATTCCTAAGTTTCAGGAAAGGAAATAGTTATCATTTGTTTGTGTCACACGAATAGCAAAACATAATTCGAGCTCTCAATTGTTACCCTAGAGGTATCAGCATTGGGATAATTCCATGAATACTTCGAGTATGTATTATGATTATAAGTAATCTTTATCGTTCAGCTCATTTCTGTTTTAAAACCCCAGGAAGAGTTCCTTTTATTTTTAGTTACGATATAATTGTATTTGTCTGTATATAAATATGTTTATAACAATAATAACTATAAGTAATGATGGTCATATGAAATACCCCACATATCTCAGAAAAGAAAATTCTTAAAGCCAAATCAAGGACTGCAAAACAATATGTATATAAATTTATATAGTCAACTGAACAAAATGGAAAACTATTGTGTGTCCTTAACCTTCTACTGAGTTAGGGCAGTGAAGTAGCTTTAAGCTTAATTTTTGGGATGCTATCTTTTTCCTTTAGCAGAAAATTTACTTATAATAATGCAAAAAAGTTGTATAAAATAAACCGAGATTAAAAAAAACTTAAGCCTAAATGCTGCTTAAGTAACCATACATTAATGTATTAAATGCACTCTACAGCAAAAAAAAACCACTCACCGAAAAGGATCTTCACGATTGTAATGAAATTTCGCATGCAAAGAGATTTTGTACCGAAAATGCAAATGTTTTAAAGTTGGTGTCCAATGAATGAATAGCGAGAGTTACTGTACATCATAACTGCGAACGCAGCAGATGTCTATAAGAAGCGATTCCCAATCTGATGGTCAAAATTTATGTTGCATTGCGATTTAGGATACCTTTCAACGACTGAAAAAATGCCTCGCCACTGGATTTCAGCTTATTACGAGTAACTGTCTATTGGATTGAAAGAGTCAGGTAGGGCAAATCGGAGAATAGCTCGTCTTATGTGTCGAAGAGAGGCGGCCATTAAAAGATGCTGACAATGATGAGTGGCCAATTTCAGGTTTCAGCGTCATGGTAGTAACGGTTGCCCTAGGGTCACAGTAGATCGGGAGGATGATTGATTATCATATCAGCTGTCACAGCGCCCGATTCATCGTTATCGACCATCAGACGTGAGACCCAACCTTGAGTGCCCACCATGACCATTCACAGACGGATGATACGGCAAAATTTACGCTCGTACCGACTGCTACGCTACCTGCCACTCACGCCTACAGACTGTCAAGCCAGATTACAGTGATGCTTGGCTCTATCAGATTAGAATCATGCTGACTGGGAAGCATAGTGTTTAGCGATGAATCCTGTTTCTTACTGTGTCCTGGCGATCATCGAAGACGTGTCTGGAGACGCCCAGTACAGCGTGCCGATCCCCCTTTCCCCATTGCACGACTCACAGGCCGTCAACCAGGAGTAATAGTCTGGTGTGCTATTTTTATTGACAACCCCCTTTGTGTGTGTGTGTGGCCATCATTAGAGTCACACTTACAGCACAGCGGTGCGTCGAAAATATACTGATAACTGTTTTGCTACCGTTCCTTTTGCAGTACCCTGACTTTATTTTTCAGAAATATAATGACAGACAACATATGGTGCATGTTGCTATGAAATGTCTTACAGTTTATCAAACACTTCCTTGGCCCTCCAGATCGCCAGATCTCTCTTTAGTCAAGAATGTTTGGGACATGATGGGAAGTTGACTGTATCTACCAGGGAATGTTGATAACTTAGCCCAACAATTGGAACCAATTTGGCAAGGAATACCACAGAAGACCATCAGGTTGCTTTATCACTCTATGCCAAGCCGTGTGGCAGCTTGAATCCGGGCTAGAGTAGGAACAACATCCCAATGAGCTCCTTACTTTGTAACCATGTAACTCTGAAATAAATTATTCAATTTTTCAGAAGCTTCAATCATTTTCTATACTGTACATATCTTTCTACCCACCTATTTTTTTTTCTCTAATCGACAACTCGTTCTTGGTGTGTCGCTTTTTTTGTTATAGAGTGTAATTTAACTAAAGCGCATGACAACTGTATAAATGGTATAATTAGCAAAAATATATACACTCAATAAGCAAACATAAACTTAGAACACTCCAAAAAATATATATTTTTTACTTACATCAATTAATAACATTAAAGCAATCAGTAAGAATACATTTACATTGTGTTGGAAAAAATATATATACGAAGGAAGTTCCGAATGTAAACGAATAAGAAAATGTCGAAGAATATAAAATAGAAAGGACAGGAAGGGCTTACAGTGTTGTTATCTCTAGAATGATATTTGCTAAGAATATTTAAAGGGATATGGTACGATTTACACAAAAAAATTTTAATTTAGGGATATTCATAATTTTTTTGATTTCCTCCAATGTGTATGTATTATGTAAAACAGATTTTGTGCTCAAGATTTCATAAAAAGCTAACCATTTAATTTTTTAAGGGACAAACTTGAAACTTATGGAATCATTTTAAAATGCTACTCCTCCTACAAAAATTAACGTACATACATGAAATTTGATTTACAAGTACATCAAATTATGTATAACAAAAGTTAGTATGGGTTTTGCGATAACAGGGTTTGTATTCGTACATTATTTCTTTTTATGAATGCTTATTGAAACTTACTTAAAAATTGTGTTAATTCTAAATTCAATTATCCTTTTTTGAAAAATAAATAAGCATTGCTTTGATTGTAAAATACACGCCAAATTTTATTTCATGTGCCAACAAGTGGAAAAATTTCCAAGCATTAGGCACAGTAGAAAAAACGCCTTAGAATTTTAAATGAAGACAAACTAGTTATTTTTCCTTTCCAAGATAGGTCAGTTTAAAGTTTTGATTTGTTATTGGGATGTGAATAAAAACAAACGTAAACGTTACCACAACTCTGCTTTTTTTTAAACTTAGAGCTTTCAAATCTTGTGAGTTTGCAGTAAAGTATATAAAAAATATAAAATAGTTAACTAGTTCTAAAAAAATAAATTTGGTTTTGTGACCAATTTTTGTCAATTAAATGTACTGTGTTGCCTTAATCGTGTTTCCGAGATAAATGTTTCAATTTATAACAGCTTAATTATTACCTTCCTTCTGGTTACTGACTCTTCTAAATCCTGCCCGTGATGCAGGATTGTGTAGCTGTTATTCAGTATGGCAAGTTGTGTTTTTGAGTATTTAAAAGCGAAATAACATTTATCACATATTTTAACAAACTTATAAATGTGGATTTGGTAAGATAACAAGTTTCAGTAAAAATTTTGTAAAATCGGACTCATTTAATTACTCGGTTGACCTTTCAAACTTAATAATAATTAATTAAATAACCTTTCAAAGAGATTCGCAGATTCTTTTTCTAGTCGAGCGTTGGCGAAACAATATCCAATGCAGATGCAAGGCCGGTTCTAGCAATTTTGCCGCCCCGGACAAAAATGAAAAATGCCGCCCCTCTCCACAAAGTTAAATATATATATATATATATATATTATTAAAAAGGATAAAAATCGTTCACACATACGCTCCAATAAAACCTTAATATTTCTTGCGGAGAAAAAAGGCAGCATAACAGTTTTTTTTTAAAAAACACTAAAGCAAATTACAAAATAAGCAACAACAAAAAAATTGCAAGTCTGACTTTTAATTCCGAAAATTTTCTGATTAATTCTTTTAGATATGTTTGTTTAGCTATTTCATGTTCGATAGCTAGCCAATGTAGCTGAGCCATTTAATCTGTCTTTAAGAATTGTAAGCCACAATATATAATATTTTTTATTAATTTTAATCTTGAGAAATCCTTTTACCACTTGCTAAATATTTTGCAAAGAAAGCGAAATTCTTAATACAATAGCGTAAATTGGAGCAAATTCTAAAACTGAAAGAAATTTTAAAACTTCAACTGGGCTTTCTTTTTTTTTTTTGCCTGACATTATCTTATCTATTAGAACATGCGATTTTATATCCACTGGTTATCCATCGACCAACATAATGTTCTAAATTTTTACAGTTTTTAATTAAATTTTAGGGGTATCTCTTAAATCAAATATTTTGTATAAAAACTGAAACCAGCTGCTGTGGCTATTCTAATTAAATCTACAATACAAGGCATTAATTGCTTGATCTACTGTAAAATAATAAAATTCTATCTTGAATTTTAATTTAGGATTTTCCACCGGTCATCTCGTGCTTCATATAATGAAAATTAGTTTTTCCTTCTCACTCTGTGACACGTGGCTGTGTCATCACAATGTTAGCAAGGATATAAATCTCATCGGCCAAGACCTTTTGTGTCACAGAGCATTTCATTAAAAGCCACATCTGATCAAAGACTCTTAAAAAAATCTTTACAATTTATCGAGAGTTCCATAGCAGATGGTAGATCGCAATCTTTTGTCTGCAATAGCTTGCTTATTGAGTTTATACATTTTAAGAATTTTTACCAAATATTGATGTAGCATAAGAACTTGAATTGTTTAAAAGAATTTAATAACCCAGAAACCTCATCTCTTTTGCAGGGTTTTCAATTTCTGCATTATTATAAACACTTAATAAAACATCATAAATACCTCCCAATTGATACCTTAAAGGTTTAAAAACCATTATTCGGCTTTCCCAGTGAGTTTCCAGTAGTTTAACATACACTACCGCATCGTGGGGGGGGGCAGGATTTTAGGGGGCCCAAAGCCTGACGGACACCAAGTACGTATTTAACCAATTTATAAAATATTAAAAGTAAAACCTGACTTTGCAGGAGGTCCTAATATTATCCAGTACGCTACTGCGAGTTGCACTTAGTCGCTTTAAAATTATGCCCTTTATATGTTCTAATAACATGTCCTAACAAAAAGGTGACGATGAAAAAACTAAATAAGTTCTTTGAAATATATTAGACTATGCCATTAATAAAAAAAAATAAAGAGGCTACTACATGGCACGTAGATTATTCCGGATTTAACATCCTATTTCCAGGTAGTACCCTTGATTTCTTGCCTCTCCTATTAGCTATTTTATCGTAGGCTTGCCCCCTCATATCTAGCAAATTTAACCTTATTTTTTGTTTCTCAACAATTAAATTTGAATGTTCTGTTCCAGTTAATCTTTCAACTGGAACCCCCGATTTCTTCATTAATTTTAACGAGATAACTTCTTTAGGGTAAGATTTCTTAATACATGCATATCTTCTCAAAAATGTCATTTGTTCCATCTTGCTGGCATAAGGAGTGCAATAAAAAAAGTATCGAATAATATTTGGCTTGTTTAATTTTATGAACACTGTGTAGTTTAATATTCTCATGCAAAAGAGAAATTATCTCGTTCTGAATATTTTCCCCTGGATTTTTCTGAATATTTTTAATGTTGCTACAATGCGTCGAAGCACCTCGCATCAATAATTAGTCTCCGCAGTAATAAGTCTTGGCGAACCACTGTCAATTGTTTTAGAGCATTGTAACCCCTAAGTTCAATCCAAGACTTTTAGCTTTGACTATGTTTTTTTACTGTTTCATGTTCTTTTAGAGTTTATGTTTCTTACTGTTTCATGTTCTTTTAGAGTTTCAACAAGGTGCCTCCAACTTTTAAGACTTTCTGTGGAAAGGAAACTAATGGTGTACCCAAAAGATTTGCAGCCAAAACAATATACACACTTTTTTAGTACGGAAGTAGACTAACCATTTATGCATAACCTTTTGCCGTTTCTTAAAATTCAAGTATAGTGTATTGCGAGTTATATACATATATATATATATATATATATATATATATATATATATAAAAAAAAAAAAAAAATATATATATATATATAAATCTTCGACCTGTTTCAGCATAAGAAAAATCATACTCAGTCAACGGCTAAGGGGGTCCTTCCTTTACCAAACAACATCTGTCAGCGTCTGATTAAATAATTGGCCAGGTTTCTGTATCTGAACAAATACCATTGCTAAATTATCGTGATGTTTCGATTCCTCTGGAGGAGTTCCTACAAGAACAGTGCCACTATCAGTTCTCTTTATTTCATCTGCAACATCCTCATCATGCAAGTCTAAATAAGATACTAATTCTATACTACCTTCCTATAATCTATTGCCGTATAATTAGTTTAATAAACTTCCATTTTGTTTTTAAATATGAGTTTGTTTTTTGAGTCTCTTTCTTTTGTATTGGGCACCAGATAATTTTTAGGCCTTCCCTCAGACACATTCAAAAATTTACAATTAACAAGATAAATGAGGCACAATTTTTTTTTAAATTCTGGGAACCGCAATGAAAGGTTTGTCATGTCTCATTCCGGAAGTGGACGGTCTTTTACGAAAAACTTCGCTTCAATATTTCAATTTAATCTAAAAATAATATTATACAATCTATATATTCTTAACTATAACTATAGATACATATATACAAAATAGTTTCATTGATATTAAAATAACCTAGTTTCTTTTAACTCAGTAATTCTTTTGTTTAAAATCGTTATTCACTCATGTGTGTGATTTTATTTAGTAAACACATAATTTATAAATATATTAATTGTCTAAAATCCCTAGGTTTCCAAAGTAATAATAATAATATTTTTAAAAATATTTTCGTACTAATTTTTTCGTATAAAAAAAATATTTTTCAAATTCGGTCCAAATGTCGCCCCGGACATGGGTCCAGTTTGTCCGGCCCTAGTGCCGCCCCTGGCAGATGCAGTCTGAAAGACAGTTAATTAATGGTCTGATGCTGAATGTCGAGAATCTTAGAACGAGGTATTTTAAAATTCCTTCTTTCTTGAAAAGTTATTTTAATCACAACTTTAAAGAAAAACTCGTGATGTAGGTTAATTTCCATTGATGAAACCCTTGCCACCACTAACTTGGAGAGTTTTGATATTGGTGCCAGGAGATCCCGTGGGAGAAATTTGGCCGGTTTCTCATGCTCCTTTACTCACACAAGTTCATAAGTTACCTCCCCCATAATTTGAGCGGGGGAATAGTCTTCTGAATAATTTTCTATGAGGAGCGAGTGACCATAGGGCTTCTTTAGAAAAATAATTGACAGGAAGTCAGCTCCGAAGTGGGGTTCACAGGACTCTTAACAAACAAACTTATTTTCCACTAATGATGCATTTTCAAAAATTCTGAAACTAATAATGCATATCGAATTCCATATTAACTCTTGGTCAAACTTAACAATAAAGGGTAACATATCTTTAGTTCCTTTAAGCGAAATAATATTTTGATTTTCACTTTATATTACTTATTTTCGTTCATTTGTATATGTGTCTTAATATGTAAGGGAGAGTATAATAAAAGACTTTAGAATGAATTAGATTTGCGCCAGTAAAATTCTTTAGTTATTCAAAATTGTTCTTCGATTATTTGAGTTGCTTAAACATTTTAAATATCTGAACATAAGTAATAATTAAGTTAACTTTATCTTTAATAAAAATAACATTGCGGTAAAAGACATAATTAAGTTTACTTGATGATAGATAAATGATAAGCTTCAAAGTATACAAAAATCATTTATTTCTCTCACTATTTGAGTGAATTTAAACCTAAATTTTAAAACTTCTCTAGTATTGTAGAAAGCACATTATTTTGTTTAAATTAGAAGAAAATTAATTTTACTATTTCATCAGGGAATCTAAATATAAGAAACCTCTAAAACAGGGAACATCCAAAAAAAGTAGTGAAGTAATAGCATCAAATAAAAATGAAAAGAAAACCATGAATAAAAGGCTAATGCAAGAAAAAATTACAAAATGTACAAAAGTAGAAAATGTCTTTTTTCGTGAAAATGAAATTAAAAGCATCAGCAAAAGACAGAAACAGAAATAAAATAAGACCCTTTTCCTCATTTTATCAACATCACTGCACAAATACTTTTGTTCCTTAGATGAAGTAGTCTATGTAAATCAAAAAGAAAGGGAAATTACATTAAAGTAAATTCTAATTCATTTTATGAAGAATGGGGCTAGAATTGAAGAAACCGCGACACAAAAATTGAAACAAAGGTAAAACGGGAACGTATAGTAAAACAAAAGAATCACTTAAGTATTTTTCAGATATTTAATTAAAAACTTTAAAATAAGTAGCAGTTGCTTGATTTAATCAAACTGTCTCTTGAAGTGTATAATGAGATTTCCTGTTAGTGTGCTCGCAATAAAATTAAAAAGAAATGCTATCTTAGTAAACATTTTATTACTAAATAGTGATTACATTATAAATGCCAGTTATTTTGTGTATTGTTCCCAAAGAGTTTACTCTAGGCTACATCTAAGAGAACAAAATATACTGTGTTTGCACGTATAAAAGGATTTGGTTTTAAAAGTAACGGATGTAAACTCTGCATTTTTTTCCGCAGAAAAAGCTATGATACATTTTTTAAGAAATGCCACAAATATTAAGGGGTTTATTTCCTCATGTGAATTGATATTAAAAGCTATAATTTCGTTATCCAGTTAAATGTTTATATAACTAAACTATGTGCTCACTTAACTCAATATATTTAACTTACTTTCTGCTTTAAAATTATCCCTGACTGTAATTTGTTGCTAAGAAATTGAAACTAAAAATAAGAAAAATTCAATGTTCTATTTTTAAAATTTTGAATGTTTTGCTTTTATCACAAAATTTTCTAAGTTATACTGATGACTTTTCAAAAATTTTTAAAGCATTAAATATGGGATTATAAAGGCTGATATTGTTTTAAAGAGTATAATACCATTTTTATATAAATAAGTAACTGTGAGATTTGCTTTCATTTTTGCTTTGCCACGTATTATGTATGGTTCTTTTTCGTTTTCACTCATTATTTTACTTTCATAACACTTGTCTTCCAATTTCTCAAAATCAAATTAAACTTAGTATAAAAAATATGAATTGAAGTTATGGATTAAGAAACAAAATAAATTACGTTTCCTAATTTTTGTCCTTAAATTCCTTCCAAAAAAGTTACGAAATATATGAGAATATGGTTAAATGAAATTATGAAGAGAGTAGGAAATATTACCGTTCGACATTCATAATTTAGGCAATACTGATTTAAAACTTATTCACATATAACTAGTTTTAAATTATTGTTTAAACATTAAATGAAATTATGTTTTTTCATTTATATTTTTTTTTATGTTCTCTAAAATTTATGTAGACTTTTCTCCTAAATTTTTAATTAAAAATGATTCAATGTTTATTTAAATATGGTGATTCCTATGCACTACGAAGTTAATGAAAGAAAAATGTCGCATCTTTACTTCATAATTCTCCCCATTTTTTAATAGATGCAACTTTAATTTCCTCTTTTTTTACATAAGTATTGTTGGAGAACAGAATTCTATTGAAGATGTAAGACCTCATATGGTAATACGATAATTCAAAATTTTAATTTTATGTTGTTCTCGTAGAAACAATGTGAAACCTGCTGAAACACACGTGGAGACACACATGTTACAATATATATGCAGTGTTTCATTCCAAAGTACTAATAATTCTATAATTTGTAGTTAGTAAGCCTTTTATTATGCCTTAGTGTTTTTTCAGTGATAATAAGAATTGCATTGAAGTAAAAATATTTTAAGATTTATACTTCCAGGATAGTACTGATGGTATTAGCAAAGAAATTTGCTCCTGGTTGTAAAATGTAGCCTTTTTTAAAGTGGAAAATTATATTGTTTTGATTACTAATCATAATACTCATTATAACCAAAAATCAAGAAACGACTTCCTGTCCATTTGGAGTTGGTTTAGTTAATTTTAATGCAACTTTTCTTGAAGTTTAAGAGAGCTAAAAATTCTCCATTCACTCACCATCATTAAAAACAATACATCAGCTAACAATGATTGCACCTTAAAATGGTACTTTAAACCCTAAACTTAATTAGTATATTATCTAATCTAGAATTTTCTTGCCAAAACAATTCATACATAAGAAAAAGTATCGAAATCTTCACCTCACACCATTGAATCTCGTTATCCTAGTTCTAGTTTTAAAATTACTTTTGAGTTTTGATGGAAAAAGAAAAACAAGTGCGAATTTCTGAATTTTTTTTATACTTAATCATATTTTTTTTTATTGAATTTGTTAACACTTTCGATTTCCTGATTAGGTGAAATTAATCATAAATATTTGCACAATTCTTTCAGAATTAAACTATTTAAGAGAAATTTGACGTTACCTATCAATATATATATATATTCAATGTATTTAAGGAATAAAATACTAAAATGTAAATATTTACTTACAATTTTTAAATATGCAATGAAAATAGTTTGAAAATAATAAAAATTGTCAGAATTCATTCAAATTACATGCTGCCTGAGCCTTGTTCATGCTGGATAAAAATGACTAACTGTTATTATTCTGTTATTTATTGTATTATTTTTTATTTAATACGAAAGCAATTTAAATATTTTAAAGTTCTGAAAAGCTAGTTTTAATATATGAAAAATCCGAACTAACTTTAATGAACTGAAATTATATGAGTTTTATAATAAAAAAAAATTAATTAGTTTTAAATTGTATTTAAAAGAAAAATCCGCGATCCTTCCGCGTCCTTCCTTTAATCCTCTTGAGAAATCATTGGGCTATCAATTTGAATTAATCATAACCAAACCTTTGAAGAAGCAACCGTGATATGCAAATTAGGTTGGTTATACAAATCTGGGTTTCATAGCTAGTGAGAAAGATAGACGGAGATATATGGAGTTTGAGATATAGAGAATCTGACTAAGACGAGAGATAGCTACCCATCAGGTATTATTCTATATTTAGTACGTTTCAAGGATTAGATACTTGAATGTATTAAAGTGACGATTGGTCACCATAGTTAAATTATAACTCAAATATTTAGAGAAGCTGATTGATCCTAAGAAAGGAGGATCGATATATATATATATATATATAAAAGAAGTCTTCTCAGAATTCGCGTCCCTGGTTGTTTAATATTCTATTGGTCTTATTAAAAACATCTCTTCTAGTTTGAATCATTAGAGTTATGTCTGTTGATAATTTGTGTGTTTAATAAATAGATTGGATAAATATGGAAAGTCATCCTTCACTTCCTCCCACACCTCTAAGCGAGGCTGAGAGTAGACCGCGCCCCTTATAAAATCTATATTGAGTACTTTTAATCTTCTATATCAGTGCTCCCCAAACCTCGGGCCGAAGACCAGTACTGATCCGTGGTTCAAATGGTATTGGGCCGCCCCAAGGAACATTGATTTATTTCCATTTTATTAACTGTGGTGTATTTCTCTCGGATTTATGGGGTTTTCCATGGAAATAATTTTATAATCCATGTTAAATAACTTAATATTCAATTTTGGTGTAACTGTATTTTATTCTAAAGTCATATATTTAAGTGCAACTAAATTCTAATTATAATTCAAAACACTCTAAAATATAAACATTCACCGTCCTAACCTCAGCGCGTCGTGGTAAAATTATGAAACGCTGACCGAGCAGCGGCGATATAAAAAGGTCGATCATTAGAACAATTAAGACCTTTGAAAGTAATTGTTTCATTTTCTAGGTGACAATAAATACATTATGAAAATAAATTGTTTGGGGCTATTGCTTGTGTTTTAAATCTCCAAGAACATGGTAAAAAGGAATTAAATGCTAAAGTTTTAATTTACTCCATTCTAGACTTAATGTCCAAACATGATTTCTTTATATATATATATATATATATATATAACATAATCTCTTTTTTTAACATGTTAACATATTTGTGAATATTTGCATTTTTTACAAAAAATAGTAGTGTGTTTATCAGTTTTATTCTTATTGAATGTTTGCTTTTCTGAAGAAATAATTCACTCGTTAATATTAAATCATGTTTGATAGAATTGTTCTGTAGATTAATCATACCATATATAAGAGGAATTCAGAACTAAACAAAAGCAAAATGACAAGAGACAGAAGATTCTGTGAACATGAAATGAGGAGTAGTTTTTTTGTTTGTTTGAACATGATCATTTTTATTTTATTTATTCTATATTTATTTTATTAGCAGAAACTGAATTATAGATAGTTATTTTTTCTTTAGGATAAATGCTGCTAAAAGTTATGAATTAAGTATTAAATGATACTAATCATTACTACAGAGTTTTTAATTTGATTCAATTGAATATTTACTTATTTAATTTAAAAATTTGAAATCTGATTTTTTTCCCTTATTACCTAAATCTTTTTATTTAAAATCGTTTTTAGAATGATATAATTTGTGTTGAAAATTTTTATCCCATTTTTTGATAGGATAAAAATTTTGTGTTATAACCACATGTAATGGCATTCTCTTTAATTAATTCTAATTAAGTTACTTTTCTTCTGTAGGATAATATCCTGTTGCAATCTTATGGACTTAAGACATAACCTCTTAGTCAAACTTCCTGATTTTTTCTAACCCAGTGCCGTATGAATTCTCTTTCTCTCCAATATAACGAATTTGAAAAATTACCATATAACTTCTTCTGGGCACTTCCATGTTAAGCTATTATTTTTTACCATTTTAATGAAGAATATTTAAAAGCCCATTTTCGTGTTCCAAATCCTGAGTTTCGTGTTCGCTTAAATTCGTGCATAAATTCTTGTCAAGCCTTTACTGAGTAAAAATCATTTCATTAGTTTTGAAAAATCAATTATTATAAGACTTGTCTTTAGAAAAAAATATTTTTAAAACTAATAGAAACTTATAAGGACGATTCTAGTCTTCAAAATATGATATTATATTTTCATAGCCTTCGATAGTAAAATCATGTCACGAATTCGAGTCATGATTCCTTCCAAAGATTTGTTATGAGGAATAATTAGAGCTATCTATTGGTGTGTGTGAATGAAATTAGTTTTCTAAGTTCTCGATTGACGGAATAATGAGAAGAGGATATGTCATCCTTTTCACTTCAGCATGATTTAAAATTTCGAAGTTTGTCATCAAATAGCTAATAACCAAATTAATTTGTTTGAGAAATATGTTCAAATTTAAGTGAATTCCTTTTACACTAATTTATTTTTCACGTGTGATACTTTGGGACAGTTAGTTTATTTGTATTATACATCTTAAAATTGAAATTGAAGATTGATGGATTTTATAATTCTCCGCTTCAAAAATATGTGATTCAATTCATTTCTATTTGTATATAAGTTGTTTATTTTAATACTCGCGAGTTTCCTTTTTTGAGAAAGATTTATTTTTGAAATGAATATTTTTAACACGCAATATATTCAATTAAAAAAAGTTAAAGAACGCTATTTTATTTCATATTAAAAACAATTAAAACAACAAATCTGAAAAGAAAAAATATTGTTTATCCAAATAAAATAATTAAATCTGAAGAAATTCTAAATTCATTTGGAATTAGGCTTAAGAAATTCTTAATTCATTTAGAACTCTTTTTGAAATGATGTCATGTTTATAAAACTATATATCCTCATTTCTTAATATTTTTAAAGGAAAACTTTTTAATTGATAGTTGATTATTTCTGTCATTTGCAGTTTGGAAATGCTCAATCTATCCTACAATTCTCTAAAGACCCTTCCAGTATCCTGTTATTCGATTTTCAATCTAAAGAAACTGATGTTAGGAAATGAGCTGTCTGATCTTAGGAATCTTGTCAATTTGCTCAAACTTTCGAGAATAGAATGTTTACATCCCTCTTACAACTAAATCAAAGAGCTTCCTGAAGAGTAAGTTAGTTAAAAATACATATCTGGAAGGGAAAAAAACGTATATTTAAATCTGTTATTAAATTTTTATTTTAAATTCACACAACTTTAGTTAAGTATCTTTAAATAGTTAGCCGAGGCTGATTAAATGATAAAATTGGGATGTTGCTGGAGATTTAGAAGTTTATAGTAAAATTCGTACGTGTTAAAAAGCCGAACCTTGAATTATATATTAAGGAATGAATATTTTCATCGTTCAGAAATATACAGTTCAAAAGTCATCGTACACTTACAGTTTCTTATAAAATTTAATGTTTTTGATTAATAAAAAAAGATATATTGAAGCTGTAAATATTTAATGATATCTGCATTTTGTTCTTAAGGAATAACATAATCAATTTTTAAAACATAGTATAACTATTATTTTGGGGGAAAAATTACGCCACAAAAGTCTTTGTGCATTTAAAAAAATATCAAAGTAGCTTTAAATATTATATTTTTCCTTGATTTAAAATTTAATAGGAAATATTTTAGCGATCAAAATAACTTTTAAACGTCTTGTTATATGTTTAGTCAAATTTTTTTTATAACTTCTGCATCGATGTTTCTCCCTTCTCTTCTGTGATTATTATTTTTACTTCATATTTTATCGTTATATATCATGTTTTCTTTTTTGAAAATCAAGTTCTCATGAAAAATGTTATACTAGACTTAAATCAGGTGATTTAGGAGGTGTTTTCCGAATTTGAGGACAATTATATAGACACCAGGGACGTAAATTGAGAGCAATTCACTCGACGTCATTGTGTTGTTAAAAAATGAAATCAACTCCAATATCCAAATTTCTGGCGGATAACATCAAATTGTTCTTTAAAATATTTAAATAGAGCTCATGGTTCACAATACCATCAAAAAATAACAAATTATCTAATCCTGAAGTTGATTTGGTTATTTGCTTTACTGCGTACTAGCTGATGTACCCGTTTTTGGCATGGGTGAGTTGAAAAATTAAACAATACAGATTGAAGGGTAAAGAAGTTTTTAATGAGTTAATTTTACGTGAATGGCAAATGTAACAAAAAAAAAGCTTTTTGCATATCTTGGCTGAACAAAAAAAAACGTATTTGTTAAATTTTAAGTCTGTACATCTAATAGTTGAAAAAAAGGATTTTTTTTATTTATTACGCTCGTAACACTCTTGTGGGCCGATTTTTGGAACCTTCATAAGCTCAGCAAAAGTAACACATTGTTACAAATTTTGTGTAATTAACGCTTAAAATAGTGTACATAATTTATATCTGGATGTGTAATACTTTAATATTACTTTCTGTTGTATTTATTTTATGTTAAATTTGTAATATTCGCAAGCAAAGCCGTTCCTTATATTTAATGCAGCGCTACTAATACTACTTTAATTTAACATCTTATGACTTACGCAGGTTCGATTATTTAACTAATGTCTGCATCATGATAGTGGTTAGTACTTTAAATCTCAATTAAAAGACAACGAGAATTAATGAATTACTCGGATTAAATTAAAACAAATTCGTTTATTACTTTTAAAACATAACTAGGTTAAATAAAAAACACTATTAAAATTTTAAGAATAAGAATACTACAACTTTCACTTATCTGAAACGGAGGCATGGCGATGGGTGGTGCTTGGGGTACGATCAGTCTGCCTAAATTTAACTCTCTTAATCTGAAATCTGGTAATCTGCCGAGAAATGTCCCGGTTCCTCCTTTTAAGTGGGGGCAAATTACCCCCTTTTTCATCCACACGCCCTTTGGTCTCGCCTAGCCATTGGTCAGGAACCAAGCGCAAAGTTACAAATTTCTCGACTCCTCTTCAATTTATGAGTCCATTCAACTTTCCTGACCGACCGTTGGGACCACTCAACTTAAGAATGCGACAACATCCTGTCAACAAAAAACAAGGGGAATACACAAATTACATATGTCTTAGGGACCATCTTCAAACCCGATCAGCATCTAAGCCTTCCAGCCTCCAAGCCACCCATCACTCCTCCCCCCTTTCAGACTCACAAACACCTGGAAAGAGAGGGAAAAAAAATTAACACATATTTTGCAGTA
The DNA here is from genome assembly GCA_019973975.1 of Trichonephila clavata. Taxonomy (NCBI): domain Eukaryota; kingdom Metazoa; phylum Arthropoda; class Arachnida; order Araneae; family Nephilidae; genus Trichonephila; species Trichonephila clavata. The sequence goes on along the minus strand of BMAO01016847.1, from coordinate 2,932 downwards.
GACATACAAAACTGAAATGGGAGTGATTAAATGACAATAGTAATAGTCCAACAGCGAGCCGGAAATGGATCTTCTTGACACGATGAATTCCTGGAATCACGACTGCAGGAGAGAAAATTAATTTGGAGGGGGAATCCTTGATCCTGACGATTGAGCCCTTTAGTGCCAAGTGCAGTAGGAAAGGCGGAAGTCCCCCTTTCTGTTGTGAAGGTGAAGAAATAACGACAATTATGTCCTGCCGTTTGACGAATTGAAGAGGGGTGGAAGACACCACGCTGGAAGAATGTAGCCGCCGTAATGGGTAGCATATTGTTGAATTCTCTTATTGACTTCGCGGCATTGTAGGAACCTTTAAACGTTTGTCTCCTCTGCTCCCTCGTGTTGGAGGTCGTAAATCGTGACAGCTCCCGAACCTGATGAATATGACTGGCCTGTCATCCTAACGCCATGGCGAAGGGGGAAATTGTCCTTTCCTGTGGTTTAAATTTAGGCATACCTTTCATTTTTCTGTTTTTAATAAGCCTCATGAAATATTTTAAGCGCTTGAGTTGATCAGAAGGAAGCCTGCAACTCAACACATTCATTCTGCTGTGTTTTGATTCTGTTGTGTTTATTTTAGCACACGTTTTTTTAAAACGCTTATCTAAAGCGAAGATATTTGTTGTTTTATTCTGAAATGTCGTTGGGCAATGCCCCAAGAACAGATTTAGAGGAAATAAATATTTAAAGGTAAGTGACTCACATGTTACAGATATGAAAGATACGAGGAAGTGTGTAGAAATGAAAAGTACAAGTAAGTGTGCCGAAATGAAAAATGCTTCAAGTAAAAAACTTTCAGGAATTCAGACTTCATTAAAGTCAAATCTTGTTAAGGTAAGTGAAAACTTCAAAGAATATCGTATTTTTGATTTTATTTAAACCTTTAGCTCTATTTTGTCAGTATCATGCTGTTTAAAATGTCATAAACCATTAACAATTAATGAAAAATCTACTCGTGGTTTATGTTCGAATTTTGAAATACATTGTAAAAAATGTGGGACTATTTGTACTTTTTCAAGCTGTGAAAACATTGGGAATAAAAATAATGCTCCAGAAATTAACAGATCTATTTTAGCAATGGGATGCATAGGTCGTTTAGAGTCATTAAAAACCTTTTGTTCTGTAATGAGTCTTCCTAATCCTGTTGAACAAAAATCATATGATGTTATTAATAATAAACTTTCACTTGTTATGATGGAAGTCGCCGAAGAAAGCATGAACAGGGCAGCTGTCGAAGAAAATTCTTCGTTACCTGATAACATTTTAACGGTAAGTGGTGATGGGACCTGGAAGACGAGAGGACATTCATCGTTGATTGGAGTATGTACTCTAATGGGGCCGAAACAGGTAAGGTTTTGGATAGGGAAGTGTTGTCCTCATTTTGCAAATGAAGCGACAGTTATAAAGGGGTAAAGTTTGGTATCAAGTACAATAAATAGCAAAGAGCGCATAAGATTTCACGTAGAAAAAATTATTCTGGCTCTGCTGGTAAGATGGAGGTTGACGGGATGTTGAGGATTTTTAATCGATCAGAAAAGCTTCACAACCTGAAATATTCGAAGTACATAGGAGATGGCGACACAAAAACATTCAATGCCCTTTCTGAAAAACAATCCATACGGCGATGACCGTCTTATTCAGAAAATAAAATGTGTAGGCCATGTGCAAAAGAGAATGGGTACAAGACTTAGGAAGCTTAAATTAGTATATGGTAAGAAGAAATTATCTGATGGTAAAACTATAGGCGGTAAAGGTAGGTTAACTGATAGTTTAATTGATAAACTTGCGCATTACTATGGTAATGCTATTCGATGCAATTATACTAGTGTAAAGGAAATGCGGAAAGCCATTTGGGCTGTTTGGGGTCATTCTTGCAGCACCGATGATGAACCGATGCACTGATTTTGTCCTACAAATCCAAATACATAGTGTAAGTATAATGCCGTAATTAATAATAATTTACAAAATTATAAACACAAACCCTCAGTTGCGAAAGCTGTTCGAGATGTAATTAAGCCTGTATTTGCAGACTTATCTCATCTGGCACTCCTGAAGAAATGCTTAGGAGGTAAGACACAGAATCCTAATGAAAGTTTAAATTCATTAATCTGGAAGTTTTGTCCGAAGACGATTGATTCTAGCCTTCAGATTGCAGAGATTGCTGCAAATCTAGCAACCAGCATTTTTAATGATGGAAATCAAATACTTATTACTATTTTAGAGAAATTGGCTTAAAAATTAACAAAAATGTTTGTGTGTCCCTGGCTGAACGTGACAATCGTCGAATCTTTACGTCAAGAAAGAGGAGCTCAACGTCATCGTTTGAAGCTCGCAGAGAAAAAAAAATTAAAAAGAGTACAGAAATTGAGCTGTTTGAGCAACAGGAAGGCATATCCTATGATCCTGGAGCATTTTAGCATGTAAGTTTTAAAATTTATTTTCTGAAATTCAATTTAAAACTTTAAAGCCTTTTTTCTCAGTTTGTGTTTTTTTCACTTACGCGATTGCGTTTCAAAAAACTATCATACTTTGATGCATAAAACTTTACAGAATTATAAACTCTATCATAATCTTTAAATCCTAGCTATTTATAGTATTACATATTTGTAATTTTTTGAAAAATTTCAAAAAAATTAAATTTTTTGAAAAAATTTTAAAAATGTATTTTTTTATTTTTTAAAAATATTATTTTTATTCTTTTTATATCTAATCGCTACCATCTAATAAGGATATATTTGACTTTATAAATCAACTTATTGCTAGTAATTAGAATTATTATTTCAGAAAATATCATGCGCGTCGTAAAACTTACTATTTGTTTCTTACAAAAAATTTTCTTATATTTATGTGCTTATTATTTTTAAAATTATGATTATATTTTAGACATTTTATA